>NJRL01000398.1:96332-112167 GCA_003063815.1 Aphaenogaster rudis
TGTATATATATTTGTTTTGTCATTTTGAGGGGCTTGCGAATCTGAACCAATGAAAAGATGTCTACGAATGGCTAAACTCTGTAAAAGTTTCACTTCTGTCGCGTGTGCTCGCCACAAACCCTTTTGTTTACTTTCAGGGATCTTAGAGATTGTCCTCGCACTTGTACTTTTTGGTACAAAACGCAGGATGGTCCAATAAGAATTTATAATTACATATATACAAGTACGCGCTGCTACTTCCCGCTGAACGGAGCATTTCCGGACCTCGAATCTCAACAAACCATTTTTTTTTTACTTTCAGAGATCTTAGAGATTGTCCTCGCACTTGTACATTTTGGTACAAAACGCAGGAAGGACCAATAAGAATTTATAATTACATGTATACAAGTACGCGCTGCTATTTCCCGTTGAACGGAGCACTTTCGGACCTCGAATCTCAACAAACTACTTTTTGTTACTTTCAGGGATCTTAGAGATTGTCCTCGCACTTACACATTTTGGTACAAAACGCATTTTAATTTTCGCTTCAAGAACGCTCCGAACTTTAACTACATGTATTATTTCTGTTTTTCATTTGGTTTTTTTCTTCAAAACAAGAATTGAATCACTGCACTACCTTTGAAGGATATGCAAAAAGCCAGATACGTTTATGAGAAAATTACAGTGAAATGAAAACAGCGTACTATTGAAACATAAAATAACACAGAAATTTTTCTTTGATTAAGCTTCATATAAACAAAGTCTAAAAAATCATAAACGATATTTCTATATTGCTTTTTCCTCATTAAATCTTATCAATACATGTATAAATACTGATTTTACTTTTATTTCAATAATAATTTAGCACATTTGCATGGAATACATTAGATGATTAATGTTAAGAACTAACACTCGAGACACAAAAATAACGATTGAAAAAGATAAGTATTATTTGAAAATAGAAAAAGTTGAAATAAATCTAAACCAGTAGAAAAGAGAGTTTTTGATGTAAAATCTGTTTCCTGAGTTATTCGCTGTTATCGTAATTCTGTTTCAACGTGTTTTGTGTAAACGATATATATTGTACAAATAACGTATAGTCTTCCGCCAGTAAATAGATAACATTCAAAGTAAATAATATTCGACGACAACTGGCTAAATAGATTAATTAGAAATATTCTTACTACGTTAGCGACCACGGGTTTTGGTTCATTTAACGAGCAGAATCTTAATAATTTTTGATGCTAATAAGCATCTATAAGATCTTCCCTTCCCCGCTAATGTAGTAAGAATATTTCTAATTAATCTATTTAGTCAGTTGTTGTCGAATATTATTTACTTTGAATTATATATATTGTATTAATAAAAAAATTACGCAATTAAATTAAGATTAAAGTATAATAAAATACTCTCTAACAATCCATTATCGCTTGATTTCAAAACCTTATATAATTTTTAGCTAATGGATCATTAAGCAGCCACAAAAAAAATATGATAACGCAATTACTACGGACGTTTCAGCCATGCATCCTCGTAAGTGCTTTCATGGCGCGCGCTATCTACATGTAATTTATTGATAAGATTTACCAGCTTTTACGCACGAGATATGTATATATCGAGTACGGACAATGTAATTATCGGAGATAAGTATTACGAAATATAATTATGTAATTTTATAAATATGAGATATCTCTTGTGGTAACTCCATTTGACTTTAATTTATTTCAAATTAACTTCGTTAAAACTTTTAATTTGTTATTAGAAAGATTATTAGAAAGGTTAACGTTTGTAAGGGATTCGAGCAAAATATTAACTTGCAAGAAATTAATAAATACGTTCAAAGTCCAAGCTCGCCATCGCGATTCTCTCTTGTCTTCTCGATTTTTTTAAAGAATACAAAGCTGTGGGAAAAGCCCGCTCTTTGAAATCTTACAACTATACAAGTTGCGAATTAAGCTTTATTAATTAAAAAGATTAAGATTGTATCATTTTTTAATCTCTTTTTCTTTAATCGATCACAGCTCGAAAGCTATTTATGGATATTTTTATTTAAGCTGGATATTTTTATCTGGTCGATATTTGAGAAGAGACTTTATACCATATGTACCAATTATACCTTTTACCGAATATCCAGTATGATCTTTTTGCTAATTTTACTTTCTAGCTCATACACAATTTTAGTATTTGGGTCAATTTCTTTTATATCATTTCGCGTTTCGGATCTGGATTTCGCTGCGAGAGAACAACGACAGTCACTGCGTCTCATCCCTCCACAAATTTCTTCTTTATGGAATGTCATCCTTTGTTCTTCGTTCTCGTACTCAAGGGCGTTGCAGAAGCAAGCGTATATGATGTTGCGCCGGTTAAAGAGGCGCATGTCACGAGGGCTGCATGAAATAGAGAAAATGAGATGGCACGAGCTGAAACGAAAGGCTGTTGTCGCAAACGCTGTTTTCAGATGCCTAGCACGAACTCTCCACGCGCACCCTGTTATTCTCTAAAGAAGAGCGACAGCGAGACATTGATAATAAAATTTATCGCAATTGCATTGCAATGAATTAACGCAAAAAGTCATATTTTCTTGTCATATATCCTTTTGCTTGCCTATGTTTCTGTTTCCCCGAGAAACAATTTGCACGTTTATATACCTACTTTCTATGCAAATGACGGACGTTTGAAACTCCATCCCTTAAGTCGTAATACCGTCGAGGAATGATAATGGCGATTTGCCAGCTCAAGTTCGAGAAAACTAAGCGGCCGCGGTCTCATAGCTCATTATGGGGAAGCGAAGGAACACTGCCGATCCGAGTGAAAAGTTTTGACAGTCCCTTGAAGTTGAAAATTATATACCGGACGCGACGAAAAGGACTTCGCGTTTCAACTTCCATATTCCTCCGCTCGCCCTCCAGCTCCTCCCTCCATCTTCTCCCTCTTTCCACAATCGCTTTAATCCCTCCTATTTTTCCCTCCGAAGATTCTCTCGTAAGATCCAACTCGTAAGACGACGTAAGACAGTGAGGTATTTGCGACGAATGATGGGGGGGATTTAAGATGTTGTTGGCGGTCGATCCGCGGCGATAGATTAATATGAGGTTTTCTTCGGATCGTAAATCGACGCTCGCGAAATTCGCGTCCTACGCCCGCGATCGATCTTACCGATAACAAACATTTGTATCCGAACATTTTAATTTTTCTATGTCGGATTTATCGTTTGACCATGGTCGCTCGGATTTACGTATCGATACCACGGGAATACGACAATCAATATCAGAATTGGTACACGGAGAAAATTTTATATTAAAAATTACTATGTATGGCAATAGCCGTGGACCATTGCTGGAATTATAAAAATTTTTACTATGTTATTATATTAATAATTATTAAACTCTTTTGTGAAAACATAGTAAAAATTTTTATAATTCCAGCAATGGTCCACGGCTACTGCCATACATAGTAATTTTTAATATAAAATTTTCTCCGTGTATTGCTCGAGAGCGGAAATACAAATGTCTTTCCTTTTGTTTATACTTAATTAACACTTTGACTGCAATGTCAATCATATCTGTGTAACGCGTGAGTTTCCGCAAGGGAAATAGGGAAATAGATGATTTTATTTATCCGGTTAAGAATGATTTTACTAAGTATAACATTAAACAACAACAGTGTAAATTATATTAAAACATTTTTAAAAACAATAAAGTATTAAAATAATGCACAAGATCTATTATATAAAAATAGAATTATTCGTTTTTTTCTGCTTTTATCTGTTTCAATCACAAAAAGATCTATTGTTTGTGAGCGACAGTTTTATTTATTTCATTTAAAATTATATAATTAAATATATAATATATGTTTTTTATATTTGTTCATTTTTTTGGTATAATTTATTTTGTAATCTGCACATTTTACAAACAACAGAGCTCAATGCCGGAATAGTTTAGCAATTAAAGTGTTAATATTAAATATTGAAAATAATATTAAAAAGATTTCCGGAATACAACTTATGTTGGGAAAAAGCTCGCTATGCATAAAAAATTTCATCGCTTAAAGAGTTAAAAATGTTCTTTATGTCGATAAATGGCGATCGCATCGCGAATGACGGATTATTTTTATGATCACACTTTGCTCGCGAGATTTTATGAATGAGGCTCGTAAACCGCGCTTGACGCTGAAAAATTATTATCGAGCGTTCCCTTCTGAGCTTGATGAACGGACTTAATTTTGCGACGATCTTGAAAATGGACTCGACATACTGGCTCTCATCGCTCTGTCAATTTTGCTTTTATCATATAAGAACTGCAGTTTTATTCTGACATAAGACCTATGTAAGCCCAATGGCTCGTATTGGAAAGCACTTTTTTCCCTTTGTTAAATTCCTTTTATTATTACGATCGGCGAAGACGCATCGATCCAGATCAGAAAGTAATTATGAAGATTCTTAGACGCCATTCATTGAGTATTCCTCTCGTCTGGAGTGTCCTCGATTCACTGAATAGTCTTCTAAACGCAGATTCCTTTGATTTACTCGGGACTAAATATGACGACAGTTTGTCCCTATTGAGTTTGATCAAAGCAAACTTTTCTTTAATGTCAAGATACGCATATTTTTCCATTTTTTTCGCCAGAATTTTCATTTCTCAAATCAATAATTGAAAAATAAAGTGCGCTCCGTAAGTGGATTTCGCGTTTGTCCCGCCTCGTATGTCCAGAATCGCATTAGTGCATCGTCACGCCTCCGAAAATCTACGGATCAATAGCGCAGGTCGGCGAAATTAATTACGCAAAGGAAGGGGAGCAAGAAAGTTGTTTTTCAAAAAGTCCGCTTCGTACGTGGCTTAGCGCAGCGCCCTTCGAATATAAAAATGCGATTATATCCCTGTAAATTTGCATCTAAAAGACGAGAGAAGGCTCTCAAAAAATTATTTCGATACATTTACACTGTTAATATATTTACACTGTACATGCCGGAAAATAAGTTCTGGAGTTATAATCCGACAACAAAGTTCGCGAGACGATTTTTGATAATCTATAACAAATAGATGACAAAATTCAGGAAAGTATTAATTTCCAACGTTGATTTTTTAATAGGGGAGACAGGAATTTATGATTGATATTGACACGATGGATCGAAAATACCGTGTATATAAGTATCTACAGGCTCGATACAGAAAGCATCGAGATTACAGACTCAATAAAGGGCATTTTACAGCAGCACGTTTTCCCGTAATATGTACTTGTCGGCGATATTCTCGCCTCGGACAGGGTCGACTGGCCAACTATCAGAAATAAGGGCGACAAGTTGACGTCGCAAGGGAAATTAATCGACCTCCAAGTATGCTCGGGAGAGGCGCCAATTCACGGCTGATATTATGCGGATCTGAAAGGGGTTGTTTGGGTAAGTCCGTGCGTGAAATTCCAACCGTGGCGCGAGCCAAGACGTCATTCGGTTTTACTGAATCGGATACATTGGTAATCACGAAATAAAGAAATCTTTCTCGCGTGACAGAAAATACACTTAAGAAGTACCGCAGATTGGATGATTCGAAATTATGCTATCAAATTGGCAAATGATTTTTTAACGTGTTTGATTCTGTGCTATCCTTCTTCACAGTTTCTTAATTTTCGATATTAAATATCGTAACAACTAAGTTTTAAACTAAATTCTGTTGAAATAATATCAAATTAAAATAAAGAGAATAAGGTTTTATTACTTTATATTCTGTTAGTTAATAAAAAAAGTTTAATTTGCAAAAAGTCTTTCATCTTCAATTGCTTATAAATAAAAGAATTGTTTTTCTCTTGATACCATTATTAAGAAGAAATTTTATAAATAATATTATTTATGTTAATAATATTAATTGTAAATAATGTTAATATATTTTAACATAATATTATATGTTAATAATATTATTTTATCAAGATTTAATATGACTTATAATTTACATTTACATCGTAAGTTTCAATATGAGTGATTAAAAATAGAGCTGCAACACGAATATTCAATGTTACTATATCGAAAATTAAAAATAGGTACTGCATAAATTTCCTGATGGGACCTTTCGTAGAAATTGTATATCACTCACAATTTCATTAAGGTATTTTTTTCCCCATCGTAATTACGCAACGTGACCGCCGCTATGTAGCGAATTAATGTTGCGTTTTTCGGCTCCGCAACTTTCGACGTTGTAATTTATTGGCACTACGTGATAAAGAGTTTCGGAGTTTTTGTCTTTCAGTTGTCAACCTGTTTTATTCAGTTTACTTTCGTCGAAGTCTTTGAACTTCATTCTAGTGCTTTCGCGATTTAAGAAAAAAAAGAATGACAAAGTGCCCTTAAAGTATGATTTATTCTTCTCGATCGCTAGTAAAGTTCGGAAAAATTTCTGAGATATATGCCAAAATCCTCAACCGTGTTTTTGCTCAACGGGTTAAACAAAAATCTCTCATTAAAATTGATATCGGATGTCCTGGAACACCTAATATAATGGCATGCATATTATTTATAAATTTTCACTCATAAAAGACCGCCTAGATAAACGTAAAGATACTCATGCTTTTTTTCTCAATTATACAGAGATTAATGGTTATCGGCTTACCGATAAATATTTATTGCAACCTTGCAGCTACGAGATACGTTATATATTACGCTTCAGACTCTACCTTTCGCTATCGTATAATATGTTCTCTTTTTGTCGCAAAAATTTCGAAACAAACTTCGCTCGATTATACGCGCTGTGCCGCTTTTAGGGTCTATTACATGCCAGAAGCGGATAATAATCGCGACATTATCGAGTCGGCTTTGACGTTCCAATTTTAATATTTTAAAACAGCGAAGCGAGAAAGTTATATCTCTCGCTGAAAGTTTAAAAGATTAACGATCGAACTTTTATGAATAATTAACCGCATCGTTGCGTTCTGCACATATGCGGTTTAAAGCAGAATAAAATGAGTGATTCAGTGTGAGGTCGTATTCAAAACAAGATTCTAAACAATTCCAGTTTAAGATCCGTAGTTATTAAATCGTTGATTAGTTCTGACAGCACGCATACTCCATTATTAAGTTGCAATTTACTTTTTACCACTCTATAATTTTTTGCTCGAAGTAAGTGCTTGGTTTACTGTAGTCCAGTTTCGGCTTTAATTTCTAGTGGGTGTGCACGAATACATTTGCACTGTTCACTTTTTTAATCTTTACGCTGCCGGCATTTTTTCATTAAAATAGTGTTCTTTTTCCCAAAAATTTATCTATATAAATAACATACACATTGCGCAGAATTTCGAGATTTGTTCAGAGCCACAAAAGTAGCTTTTCCGGCAGTCTAACCAGTTTTTTAATCAACATTGCGCATTCGGCGTGAATGGTATACATATTTAGCTTACGCGCGTTTCGTCTTTATATCGTGTTTATATAATCCAAATAATGTGTTTGTATAAATTCAAATTTCGATATTGATTCAAATTAGCGTTTAGTTGGATTCTGTTACGAGGCAGTCCGATGTCATGCATGTTTAAATAAATCCACTATTAAATTACAATTTACTGTTTGCCACTTTATGATTTTCTGTTCGAAGTAAATGCCTGGTTTGCTGTAGCTCAGTTTCCGCTTTGGTTTATGATGGACGCGCACGAATGCATTTGCACTGTTCTCTTTTTAACGAGTTTTCCAATCAACGTTGCTCACTCGGAGCACCGTAAATGGTACATATTTAACTTACGCGCGTTTCGCCTTCGTTTGCATAATCCAAACTATTTCGATATCGATTGAAACTCGCGTTTAGTTGGATTTTGTTGCGAGGCAGTTCGATGTCATGCATGTTTAAACCGATCTTTTAAGTGGATTTCGTCGCAAACGAAGGGATCCTGTTCCTAACAAGGTTGTCCACGTATTCCACAAGCTGTAGCTATAGCCACTTACTCGTCGAACAAAGTTTGGTTCAATTTATTCGTTGATAGGTGATAGTTTTAATTAAGCCGACGAGAAAGTAACGTACAGGAAAGATTGTAGAAAATGATTAATGCAGTAAAATTATTGCGGGAAATGCTTGAATCTTATCATAATTCAATTTAAATATCGAGAAACGCTAAGAGATGATGATCAGATGTGATTTTTTATACTTGTATGATTCATAAATAAAATCTGTTAAATCAAGTCCTCTTTATATTAATCTTAGTACAATTTGTGTTACAGCGATACATCCTATTTTATTTTTAATAAAAAGATATTGTTTTCCCATTTTTCTCTCTCAACACGGATGACTCTTATATAAAATCTTTACTACGTTCGCGATTAAGCAATTAAATTTGAGTTTTATTCATTATAGTCAATCTCCTTTAGTTTAAGAATTGGGAGGAACTAATCGTTTATGATGAGATACTTGCGTATATTATGAAATAAAGATATATTAATTATTTATATATAGAGTAGGCTAACAAAAACTTTCCACCTCGTCTTTTTCTAATAATTTGATTTATGTGAAATATGCCGAAACGCGAAATTTTATTTTTAGTTAATATTTTTGAAAGGATAGCTACTAAGGGTAGTTAATAAGCTAATTAAGAAAATAAAGCAGTACGATTTAATTTATCACAAATTTAATATTTTTTTTAAAACCAAAATTGATGTTTCGGTATATTTGGAAAGTTTTCGTTGGTTTTTAAACTGTTTTTATGTTTTTCTCACATCAATCAACTCGTCCCAGTATTCTGCGCATAAAAATGTTAAGGTACAGTTATAAAAAAACGCACAGTTTACAAAATATTTTATATTTCATGTCAAAATATGCCAGAATAAAATATCAAATATCTCGTAAACTATTAATTTTTTAAATAAATTTATAACTTTACCTTAATACTTTTACATATATATTTTTTATTTTTAATAGAGTTTTTATTTGAGAGATGCGCAATAAGAAAATTCGTTAATTAAAATATATTTTTACTTAATTTCAGGTATTTCGTTATCCAAACTGGAGATTTGGTTTGAACAGACGCGCAGTAAGGAGACCATTATTGTTATCACATAGACGGTATTTCAACTCGGAGAACTTCGCGAAAAGCATTTCCTTATCGTATTTTACGTCGAGACTTTTACTTTCCAATGGTTCCTTCCGTCACATCGGCTTGTATGTATGCAATTTAGAACCGCGAAAAAGCTTTGAGCATCCTTCCATTCGATAACGCGGCCTCCTTCCTCACGTTCTTCTAGCAGCGCGTCGTGGGAAATTTATTTATTCACGTATCTCTGCGGGCACACGCAGCTGTTAAAGTGAACATACCAAGTTCACGGTTAACCGTCACATTTCGAAAAGAAAACTACAACGCAATATAAAAGCTTCTTTAGCGAAAAATATTAATGATTCCAGATAATAGAAAAGATATTAGACTGGAGCAAAAATTACGGCTAATTTTATTTTCCTATCTTGCTAATTGTTAATCACAAAATAAGATATTTCTATTTTATTCCCTATAGGAGCACCGTGAATAAATATAAACTTAATACTTCTACTTCAACTTATGAAGTGTAAAATACAGATAAACGTTAATTTAATCCCACACTTTCTATCCTGTTTATTGTACACGTTATGAAATTTCAGTAGAGGACAAACAAATATCTGTCGCCATTTATCCACGGGATAATATCACTGGAAAGATAATACTCCTGTATCAAGGAATACTCCTGTATCAAGGATATGAAATTATTCGCAAAGCGCTGTTATGCAAAAATGCATCAAATCTAAATGCACATCCAAGCTCAAGTTTACGTAATTTAAATTGCATTTACACAAAAGGATTGAATAAGACATATATAATACTAACGTTTATATAAAAGCTTTGTATCATCGCACGATCTTAATCGTTTTACACTAATTGTATTTTCATTGCCGCACAAGAGCTTTGCATTGCGTTAAGTGAACAATATAAGTGAAATAGACGTAAGCAGTACAATTTATGTTACATGGCATTCAATTTCATATGTATCGTTCTTTCAGAGTCATTTTTTCCTAGAAAATACGCCGAGGGAGGTTACAAGCTTTAAACTTTAGCATTAAACATTTTTGCAAATAATTATTGAATATTTGTTCAAGTCAATTTTATATTTAATAAGACACGAGCTTTTACTGTATTTGCACTTCTGAATTTATTTGCTTAAATACCTTTAATTATTCCATCGCTCGTAATTTAAAAGCTATCGATTCCTTGACATTTTTGTTAAAGGAAAACCGATTCCGAATTAATCAAGGAATTTCTAGATGAAAGATGACTCATTACTCTAATTGTAAGACACTCAATTATCTTAATATCTTCATAATCAAATGAGGAAAAATAAACATCCGTATATTAAACATCGTTATATAATAGCAAAATTATTTCGGTAATCAGTCTATTAATTCGAAGAGAGTTTAGACAAGTTTTG
The DNA here is from genome assembly GCA_003063815.1 of Aphaenogaster rudis. Lineage (NCBI taxonomy): Eukaryota > Metazoa > Arthropoda > Insecta > Hymenoptera > Formicidae > Aphaenogaster > Aphaenogaster rudis. The sequence goes on from NJRL01000398.1 coordinate 106,726, forward strand.
TTATGACTTCGTTACATTATAATCAAAATCGCGCGATTCTACGAACCTATCCGTATATACAATGTATATCTACAAATTCTCTTCATCAATAACTCTCTGAGTTGTTCGAGGAATGGACATTTATTAGTTCTATCATTCCACCGCATCTATACTGGGCAAAGCATTGTTGTTTAATGTGAATTTTGCTCGAGGCTAATTGCACGCATAATTTCATGGAGGAGCCTGGGGATGTTCAAATAAATCTCGCGAGAGAGAGGAAGAGGGGGAGGACACGTGTGTACTTGGTGCTTTCATCGCATTTCCCCGGAAGCAACGTATTTGCATTCGAGTTGCAAAGTCGAAATATGAGATCGCGACGTATAGTTTGAGAGCATTTCGCCTTTTGAACGTGTATCACGTCGTCGATTTTCAATCTCAAAATGAAGTCTTTTAATTCGTCAGAGAGCGTGACTTTTACAGGAAATGTTTTTATAAAGAAAAAATCACACAGAATATTATATTACAAGAGACAAGAAGCGTTCGTTACAGAAATTATATTATGCGACAGGAATATTTGGATCTTTCGCGAGGAAAGATTTCTGAATAATTCTGTTTTAGTGACCGTGTAAAACGCTGCCCTTACGCGGACGCGCGATAACGTGAAACTTCAAAAATACGACGGTGCAGCGAAGTAAGTAGCACCTGCACTTTCTTCCATCGAGAACTTCCGACGTGGAAACTTCAATTTCCCTTCTCTCGGCGGCTTCACGTGAAGTAGCGATGATTTATCTGGGGACCGTAAAGTATTCTTCTCCCTCGCGTGAAAAATATTTTACAGTCTGGTGTTCAACAATGTTGAATAAAATGCCGTGATATCCCCCGAAATAACGTAAATAGAACGTACCTGTTGATGCAGCGGCACGGTATTGTTTGAGATTTTAACATGGAAGCTGTTACGAACAGATTGTTATGTAAAAGGAGTAATTTGTATTTTTATTCTGACACGATAATGTCATTTTTGTTCGACGACAATACGTTCTAATTATTACATTTGCATGTGCAGATACTACACGTATACAATTAGCGAATATGAACACATTGTTATATGACGATGTTATATACACGTTGTCACAGAAAATGTGACCTGTTGCATTTAAATAAGAATTCAATTTGTTTAAATTGAATTCTTATTTATATGAAAATTTGGGTAATTGAAAAATTGCATAATGAAAACAAGAATTATTGAATTTAATATTAAATCTAACTTTGGAAACTAAAATTCATCATGATTTGTGTGATCAGAAAATTGATTTGTGTGATCAGAAAATGGAAATTTATTTGTTATCATTACATCATTCAAAATTATTTTACATCTTGAAAGAAATAAAATTATATAATTATAATAATCAAATAAAAATCGCATTGTTGTGTCGATTTAATTTCATTTTCTCTTCAAATTTATTAAAATTACAGAAAAGTGAAGTAGCTTGCTTCGCCGTTGACCGATGCATCTCCTAGGCCTTCTCCTTCTTCTCTCAGGTTGACAGGATTCATTGCACTCATAACACTCGCGAGAATACGGTTAATTAATTACGATCGCGTGCGAACTAATGGTCAGAATACAAAATTCGTGCGACACTTTCCAAGGCGCTCTCGACGTTAAAATGCGACGCACAAATCATTTCATTTTGCGACGGAAGAATAAAGAAATAATAAAATTGTACAAATCCGCGATTCTAAATATTTATTACATTATTAATAGATATTCGGTATATCATGGCGTTTATTGCTTCATTTAATCCGCGTTATCGATTTCAAAATGCAAAGCGAATTAGATTTGAAAGAGTAAAAATTCGAGGCACGTTGCGAAATATGTTCCAATTCAAGTCTTGTTATGGAAATTTTCATCGCTCGCGCGGAATTATTGCGAAACAATACGTTACAATTCCCGTTCTCCATAGTTTCGATTCTAAATGAATAGAAACCGTGCGAAATATCTTGTTCGTGATAAGTCATTGTCACTTTAATATATTTAGAAATAAGTAATAATCGCGGGACCTAATAATAAGTCCCGGTCTACAATGAGTCGTTAGCCGTTAGTCGTAAGCAAATTGACCAACCACAGTCGATTATTTCTTGGAATAATTGCACGATTAATTTTTTTATAACCGCGAAACGGTATAGAATAATAATATAAATATTGTTTCACGATAAGTATTTTCTTAACGACGTTTTAATCCGAGTACATCTCGCATCGCGCTTTAAAATTCTTGTCGCTTTAAATATAATTAGATTATTATCTAATACTCGCGATGGTGATTTGAAAAGAAAAGCGAAGGTATGCGAAGCGACACGCAATGCTACCTGCCCGCACGAATGTCGGTACGCGAATGACCTCGTTTAAACAAAACGCGCTACCCACCGAACAAAAATACAAGCATTTACTCTTTTATAATCGCGAAACGGTACAGAATGATAATTATTGTTTCACGCAAAGTATTTTCTTAATAATACTTTAATCCGCGCGCGCGCGCGAATGCATCTTGCATCCTGCTTTAAAATTCTTGCTAATTTATAAATGTTATTTAAATTATTATCTAATACTCCCGTCATGATTGTGATTCGAAAAGAAAAACAAGAAATACGCGGCACGCGGTGCTAATTGTTCGCATGAGCGTTGATAAGTCAATGATAAGTCAATGACAACCTCGTGAAAACAAAACGCGCCGCACAAAAATAAATATCAAAGCCACGCGCTAGCAGTCTCGTCATTATGATGTTCAACGGATGTTATGAAATAAATAATTTATTCGTTACATTTTCGAGCGGATTATTATCGTACATTTTCTGCTTTGTTTCGTAGACTCGTTATAACTCATCTAAAATACAAGTACACATATCTTACGTATCTTACTTGTGTTACAATAAACGATTGTTAGATGTCACTATATGTATGTATGTTCCTTAAAGTGATAAGCAGATTATATTTAAATCAGAGTCAATCTCAAAATGTGAGAATCTCTACACACGCGAGATATATTCGGATAAAATATAATTAATAACATAATTACCGCTCGTAATTATCGCGAAAAAATAATTATTTTATACTGTTTTGCGATTATAAAAGAATAAATTATGCGAAATATCTGTTTTGATAAGTAATTGTTATGTCGATACGAGTATTTAAGATTACGAATATTTAATTGCGTGAATAAATAATCGCTTACAATTGTAACAATTAAGATATTTAATTGTAAGATTATAGATGAAGTGTAAAGCAAAACAAAGCAGAAAACATGTGATAACAGCATATTTTCATCGGAGAATATTCAAAATCTAACGAATAGATTATTTTACATTTATTTATTTCGTAATATATGTTAAATATTTTGTGATAACGAGACTGTTGGCGCATGGTCTTAGTGTTCATTTTGATATATAGTTATATGTCTAGTATAACAAATTTTGTGTTGTTGCACGTATTCTAAACTAATTTATATAATTCCATGTTTGTAAAATATTATTTTTTAAATTGAGCATATAGTTTTATTATATATTTTATTATATTATATAGTTTGTGATTTTATATTGTATTAAATAATATATATATATATATATATATATTATAGTATATTATATATATGATATTATATATTACATTATATATATTTCTGTTATATTTTTTATTATACTTCAAAATAAATTTTATTTGTAAAATAATAAATACTAAATAAAAATTGAAAATCCTTATGCAACGAAAAAAGGATTAGATTCAGTGGGAGTAGTGGAGGGCTTCTACAAACTCACCTGTTTTTTACCGGATGAAATTTTAAACGGATTGAAATGATAAAATAGAAACTCTATTTTTATTAAATCAAAAAATTGTGAAACCAAGTTTAGTTACATAGATAAATTTAATTGTAACGATATTAAGTAAAAGTGGACCAGCTTATAAAAAAAGAAGATCATTAATCTTTTTAGCGATTTTTTAATCTTTCTTCAATTTTTCTAGCGATTATGTCAGAATGGAGTTAAATCGTGTTTCGTCAAAAAATTGCTCAGAGAGTTTCATCGATGTAAAAAAAGGGTAAATATTGATAAAAGGGGACCCAGCCCCAATAACCTTGACCTTGACATATGTTGTCAAGGTCATCACCTTGAGTGACCCTCAGAAGGTTTTAGCCGTCGCTCGGTTTTTATTAAAAAGTTATTAACAAAAAGAGTTTAGGAAATATAACAGTTATTTTGAGTATCATATCCCACACACACACACACGCACACGCACACGCACACACACACACACACACACACACCGGCGGTAGGTAGGATGGACCTCGCAAAAGTTGTATGCGGGTAAAGCAAAGTCCACCCTCTCTACTACCGGTGTGGGTGCGGGGGGAGGGGCAAAGGCCCCCCTTGCACCCGCCCGGTGTGTGTGTGTGTGTGTGTGTATGTGTGTGTGTGGGATATGATACTCAAAATAACTGCTTTATTTCCTAAACTTTTTTTGTTAATAACTTCTTAATGAAAAACGAGCGCGTAAAACTTTTGCTGAGGCGAAAGATTTGAGCAATATTTCGACAGAATACAAACCTAGATCCACCTTTATTGCTTTTCAATACTTAAAATAACTGCTAGATTTTTTAAAACTTTTTTTGTTAATAACTTTTTAATAAAAAACGAGCGGCGGCTAAAACCTTCTGAAGGTCACTCAGGGTGATGACCTTGACAACATATGTCAAGGTCATTGGGGCTGGGTCCCCTTTTATCAATATTTTCCAAAAAAAGGTATCTTCCCATACAATTTCCCATACAAAACGATTTTTTATACTATAAAAAGTACATGTTACAGAAAATAGTATATTATACATTTTAAAATTAAAATTCATATAACGAAATATTACGAAAACGTAAAATTAATTTGCCATTTTTCGTGTCCTCTAATTTAAGATATATTCTCTCTAGTCCTCTTTCCTTTTATTTGAACACAATATCTGTCAGTTACCGTGTCCAAGCGAGAAATACCGTACTAGATGTTCTCTATCGGGAATTACGGTCGGTGCCCCATTCCGCAGGATATCGCTAACGCAATCCCAGACAGACACTAGAGAATACGAACGAGCTCTCTCTGTTAAATAGAACATTCCTGGCAGCTCCCAGATGTTTCAGCTCCTATCTGCCGACAATGATCGCATCTCGTTAACTCGGCTAGTTTCAATCGGATGTCAATAACAAAAATAGGTGATGTGTAACCGACAAACCTGCATACTTTCGTAGACACTTAATTGTTATGAACAAATTCGTTAAACTGCTCATAAAGAAATGATTAAAAAATTAAAATTGATTTTGGAATTAAATTATTAAGTAGTATTGAATTATTAACAAGTTTATATTTTTCTGTTGATCTACACGGAAAGAACGGTTTTGCTGAAATATTAAAAAATTTGGCCAGATACAGATCTG
>NJRL01000398.1:145264-160802 GCA_003063815.1 Aphaenogaster rudis
GAGAGCAACGATTGTTACATCTTGATTACTTCGCTAAAACATATTACATCCGATAATATCGGTTTTTTGATAGGCTAATTTTATGACCAATATTAAGTGAGTCGCCGAATTCTCATGACATTAGAGCGAAGTTCACGGACGAAATTTGAGCTCAATAATAGAGAGTCTTCGTCGAACAGATATTAATGTTTGATCATTCAGAAAAAAGAAGAATTATTATTTCAATAGGAACGTAGCAGAAAATGATGCAATTTATGCGTTCTCAAATGTATTTGGGAGAAATGATTGAATAAGGCTCATAATTAAAATAAATTAATATAAAAGAAAAAAGCTTTTAGGAGCCAACGCAGTTAACAGCGCATAATTATTATTTGATAATTACAATAATTAAAATATGCAAATATAATATCACAAACGTTTCAACCTTGATTTGAGTCCTCTTCAGTGCGTATAATAAACCAATAAATTAAAGCTGACAATAAATTATGAATCCAATTCTCCACTCATGCAGTCCAAAAGAAAGTCAAATTTATTTTTAAAAAGTATAAGTTTAACATCTGAACAGTACAGACATGTATCACTCTTTTATAATTTGACTTAATTTATATTTCATCTTGTCTGCGGCTCTATATAATGTGTAATGTCATCGTTTTCAAAAATCTATTATATATTGTAATATTACTGGGGAAGGTTTGACGTCGATGGAACGACTGGAAAACAAGAATATGTTTTCATCACTTTTGACTTGGAAATCTTGAAGTGACTCGTCAGTCCCTGTTGACGTCGAAACCACTATTGTTACATCGCTGAAGATGGCTCAAAAAGTAGTCGAAACGTTCGATAATTAAAGTAACTTAACTTTAATAAAATATAGTTTATATTTATATTCTATTGCGCACTAATTACCGCGCCGCACTCTCTCATCAGCCCTTTCTTCTACAGTTATTTTAAATTCTCGAGAGTCCTATTAATTTTCTTATTTATAAAAGTATGAAATCATGAGTTAGAGTCCAATATAGAAAAAAACTTTATCTTTAACTGTAAATATATTTGATATCAATATATTTAATCATCATAATTTTTCTGCGCTGATTAATTAAGCAATGATTACTTTTAGTTGTCGTAAGATTAAGAAAATGTGCATTTTCTATACTATAGGACCTATACATAGCAATTGTATCTAACAGACAAACATACAATAGTTTTTATCATTTTCGTAGATACATCGTTACGATTCAGCTTCAAGATTAAACATTCATGAGTTCAATTTCTTCAAGACTGTCGTTAAAGTAAAACCTCGTTTATTGATTTATTCGCGTATTTCCAACTCACTTTACTATTCTTAGAAAGCGGTACTTGTATCCTCCACTTTCATGTTACTTGTATCCACCACTTCCATTCATTCTCTAAAACGGAAGTTCCAAATTCTAATCCGATTTGTCTTTCAATCGCATCTTCTCGCCACCAATATAAACTACGCAAGTTTCGCACACGTTCTCGAGCGCGATATCTTCGGGCGGGCGTATTGTCCGTTGTCGCACGTGAGTATCCTATTCTTGCCTTTCTGTTGAATCCTACAATCGGGTTTTAAGGATATAAAGCAGCGAGGGCCCGCAAACTGAGAGGTTTCGTCCGCAAGCCATACGGGCGCAGTAACCGTGTTCAGAATCACGGATGAGCATGAAATCGCACCTCACCGGTGGAAAATGGATCATTTTCGATTGTTGCCCGGAGAGCGAATTTCTCCGATTCTATTTCCTGCGACGAGTATTACATAGGAGATTCCAACCGACCGAAATATTCGGACGGGTTTTGCGACATTTCAAACGCGGATATCATTTTAATCAAGTCGCGGCTGCGAGAGTTATTATTACGCACATAGATTCGCGGCGGATTATTGTCGGATTAAATCGGAGTTGAGAAAGTTTATGTAGTCGACTTCTCTTAGTTGAAGCATTGTTACAGACATTTTTAGTTTAAAATCTCACTGCCGTTTAGCGGTACAATTGCTCACTAAAATATTTTAAAACTTGTCTGCAAAATACGTTTTTCTTCTTTTCGCAAGTACATTATTTCGCAAGCATATCGGAAAAAATGTAATTTTATAAACGCTCACATATATTTATATATTACTTCCGATTATTATATAATTGTTGCTCAAATCTAAAATATATTTCCAGATATTTTGTACTATAAAGATTTTTTAATCAATACGTAGATATTAATTCTAAAATCGCTTAAAAGCGATACTAAATGATAAGTTCTAAAATACTATAATTATATTTTATATGCTCGCTAAAAATATCACATTTTCTTTCTCTTAAAAATGAACAAAAAGCTTTGCTTTATTTCGGAAATCAATTACGCGTCAAGCTCGCTATATATTATTTTTACGTCTTCTTATTTCAATTATATTGGTATTTATTGTGGAATGTTATTTCACATGTAACAGGATAAACAGTTATCGATCATTACGCAATTATTGGCTACTTGGATTTACTAGTTGCCAATTATGTTAATGCTTGCGTTTATGTCGCATTTTGATTTTCTCTATTGGTAGCAGATTGCACATCTCTGTAAAGGAAATTGTAAATCATAAGCTGATAAATTCGCTGATATAATCGGTAATCTGTATAAATTCCCATTATTTGTAAATGAGAGAACTAATAAATGCAGTAACATGCATAATTGCAATAACAAACCAATCATTAATAATTTATATATAATATTTTATAATAATTTATGTAAAGCGCTTATACAAAAACACATAAATATTTATTTACATTTTCTGTGTGTAATATTTCAATTTTCAACACAAGAAATATTGCTCTGTTTACTCCGTTTATAAAAAATGTTTATAATAAACATTTTGTACATGTACGCTTTTTTTATTTAACAATGTTCATTGATTATAAATTTCTCAAATATATCTCAAGTATTTATCAAATGTACTATTTTCATGGAATGAGTAATATCGTATCGTGATTGGGGTTCCATTCCTCTTAAGACATTTTCAATGATATTGGAACTATCAGTTTAGAAAAGCTTGTTTCGGTCCAGGCAGCTCGATTTTCTCGTTTCGTCGTCATGCGATTTACGAAATAAAAAGAAGCTAGAGAAATCGACGCTTGTTGAGTACACTATCGGGATAAAACGAGTCGAGGAGAGGAAAAAACAAATAGAAATTTCAGCGTGTAACGATCACGCGCGCGCATTGTTAGGGATTTATTCATGGGCGCCCTTACAACTTTTTTCAAGGAGGGGCAGAGTGTAAAACTAACGAATGTTTCTTCAAATAATATTTTTTAAAGAAATATTTATGCAGATTTTTATTTTTAATTGTATAAATTTTAAACAAAAAATTATCAATAAAATCATTCTAAATTGAAAAAATTAAAATCCAGGGGGGCATATGCCCCTCCTTGCCCCCCCTCATGGGCGCCCCTGGATTTATCCCACCAACGTCTAGTATTTGCATTTCTGAACTACAGTAGAACGCATACACAAGATGATATATCTAGGCATTGAGCTTGGAATAATTGGACTCAAGAATGATTGTCGATGATACATTGCGGAGATTCCAGATAATCACGGATGACGATCAAGATCTAAAGATAATGTTTACCTAACGTTCCAATTATCCTTTATGTTCTCCATCTTCATTGTCTATTATTTATTAACATCTCGATGTATTTGCTGAGAAAAAGACGATTCTAAATTATTCCAAAATGATAATAAAATATTTCGAAAATTTTACATATTAAATTTTATTTTGATCTAAATAATTTAATATTAATAATTTAATTTTTTATTAGAAAAATAGTACGATAAATCAACTAGTGAAAAATTGCAAATTATATTAATAAAGCGATATTAATCCAAACATTACTGATTGTGAGACATCTTCTGTGTGACACAATCGTATTGAGCAATTTAATTATTGATAGCCGACAGTGATATTGTTCGTTTTAGGAATGGGACAGCTATGAGAAAAATACATGGCCGCGTCGGCATGTCCGTAATTCGATATTTAATTATTTAATGGTGAATGCGAATGCCGTTGGACAGACAGCGTGACACGTGGGAATTTCTGGTCAAAACCGCATGCTCGGGAAACGCTAACACAAATCCGATAGTGAGTACTTCCGAGCTAGAATCTTTCTAAATTCAACACATAAAATCATCTTTTAGAATTAACAACAAGAAAACATCAAATTTCTTAATAAATCTTATTGTTAGTCGACTGTGATCATGACTTGATCAAGAAGATCAGCTTAACCGTTTTGCGCATTTTGACGGTTTCACCTGAGAAGAAGATATTCGGGTGCAATATTATATATATTACTGAGGCGCGCAGGGGATAGATCTTTCTCAGCATCTTGTTAAAATTTTTCCCGCAGAGATTACTGATCCGCACAGTCATTTGGGCTTATTGTTAGCGAACCCACGGACCCGATACATTGCGGACATTTACACATCATACACACTCATACACACATGTTCTTATGAGCGATAGTGCAATAAATATCTGAGGAAAAATGAAGACAAGATACAGCGTGACTTAAGAATAATAAGAAAAATAGGAATAAAAATAAAAAGAAGAATTAGATCCATAAGTGTGTTTGACATATGACAAGAAGCACGATAGCGAAAGTCAAAGCTCACCTTTAATTTCTACCCTTCAATTAAAAAAGAAACTTGTCAAAATTTATCTCTTGTTTGGGCTATTCAAAACCGCGATCATATCGAACATGCTGGCGTTTATTGAGAGCATAAATTCCAGCCGAGACAGCGAAAGAAATTTCCGTTTGAAGAATTAAATCGACGTTTCGCTCAACTTCGCTATTGCCCTATCTAGCAAACTGCGGCTACGTTATTTACGAGTGACCAGGAAGAAGTACGGCGTATCACGTGGACTTTGCTACAGATCGCGTCAAAAGCATTCGCGTTGTATCTCGCTATTATTAGTTTGTAGAGCCTGCTTTTCCCGATTGCCATCGGGAAAAGTCACTAACATATCCGAAACTCAATAATTGTGGATTCGCGTCTCTCTGTCTTTTTATATTTTGAGGTATTTTCAGTACTTCGTGTTCTGCATTTCGCCTGTCTACTCACTATGCATCGTGTTTCTCGTGAGTTTCATTGATATGCGCATGACCATGCAACCGCTGTGTTTCTCGTTTGTTCTGAATCGAGTCGCAAGTAAAGATCGTTAATCATCTGACATCAAATCGAGAGTAGCACCATGCACCAAAAATGAGATTCGGTTATCAATCTTCCCACTTTAATTTATGTCCATATTTACCATGTAGAAATAATAGTACCATGTAGTAATCCATATTTTTATAAAATTTTTATATCGTAAAAAATGCTCAGCATAAATCATTAATAACATCTTTGAATGCAATTTCTAAATTATCAGTAATTATACCCAAAATCCACACGGAGTTGTTATCGTGAATCTAAAATATAAAGTCATTAATTAAGGTCACGTTGTATAGTCCGTGTTAGATATCATCAGTATACAGGATAGTATAAAACAGAGCTATCGTTCTTCCGGATGTTTTTCATTACGGATTCAGAGTGTGATAAATTAGAAATTGATATATTCTTAAATAAAAAATCGTTACGGTATATCGTGGATAGCAAACTCATTTCAAATGTTCAGTATCAAATATAAATTAAATGTCGTCCGGCAATCGAATCGCTAATGAAATTTCTATTGAGACTGAATTCTCAGCGCTATTCTCGTCGTGTCGGGTCAAATTCTTAGAGATAGCTCTGGTAATTGGCATTGTCCGGGTAATTGGACGCCATTCTCATCTACACTTAGAGCGAGCCCGTAAATGCATCAACGACTCTTGGTTAAGACCGGCAAATTACGGAATCGTCCTCCCTTAAAAGCGATCGACTATAACATCTCGTGTGAGAATTACATCCGCAGAGGGGAAACAACTATTTAACGATAGTCTCACGGTAATCCGCAACGGTGGTTGTTCATGCGACATCTTCGACGAAATGAAATCGTCTCAACAGCGACATACGAGTTCTGCGGCGGTCTCGTTAAGCAAAAAGGGAAATTGCGAACTGTAGCTTCTTTTCGCATGAAACGCCACGTCTTTTAGTTCGGTTCAAAAGATGGACGTTGATTAAACCCCCCGTGAATTAGCAGCGAGATTAATCCTTCAATGCCGCGCGAAGCGTGCGAATTGCAGAGACAGTTTCATAACGATTTTCTAACTAAATTTGTTATAGATATAAAAATACAAGTAAGAAGACAAATTAATATCTTCGAAAAAAAATGATGCGCATAAGCCAGTTACTACATTACATATTACATTAATAATTAAATATTTAGTAATATAAATATTCTCTTTTTCCTTTTTCGTTCATCACAGACCAAAGTAGTAACATATTAACACTCTTTGGTTACGTGTTAATTTATCTCACTTTAAATAGGTCATATTATATAAAACATTCATTAGAAACTTTAGATTTTTATATTATATCTTTCTTTGTATTTAGCGTAAGTCGTAAAACTTTAAGAATAATTAATATTTATTTATATTTGTAATAATCTTCATAATTTGGCAATTTATATTCATGAGAAATACTAAACAAGATGTATTTACGTTTATAAGACATATAAATATATCTCTGTTTTCTTAAATATTAATAGTATATATTTATAGTAGTAAATATTTTTTTTTAATGAACTAATAGAATATCTTTTTGTAAAAAGATATATGTAAGTGTACAAATTCAATATATCATCGAAATTATCATCCAGAGATTAATTAATTATCAGGGCACGTATTATGAATCTATTCGGAAACGATTCCGTTCGGAATGATTTCGAAAAACACAGGACAAAGATAGGGAAAGTACAAGAAAACGACAAAGACAAGTATAGGACAAGTGACTATAATATCATTCCGAACGGAATCGTTTCCAAATAAATTCATAATACGTGCCCAGATGTGCGAAAATATTGAATGACTTACCGAAGAAACAGCAGACGAATACGATGGTATATAAAGTGATGAAGATTACTTTCACGTCGGTCCTGTCGAAGATGTAATCTTCGTTCATCGACACATTGTACAGCAGAGTTTCGTTGTTCATGTAGCTTTCGTTGTTACTGATCTCGTAAGGGATCGTATTTCGATTGCTGAGAGTTCTGCAACAAAGAAAATAAATTTATTTTTAATAACATTAAACCGTTTTATATGATATTTTTTTAAATAAATTAAACTAGAGAAATTCTAAACAAATTCTTTATATGTTATTTAATAAGTTATATGCCATGGCGGACATTGGATATCATAAAATACTTGTTGCTGGTAAAATATTTATGCTGCATAACAACATGTCGAAAGCAAACATATAATGTACATTACTCCGTGTAACGTCTCAGGTTCTTCATTTTAATCAAGTTTTAAACTTTATATTTAAAAAGATTGAGTAGAAGAAAAATTGCATACTTCTCTCTCTCTCTCTCTCTCATTCTCTCTCTCTCTCTCTCTCTCTCTCTCTCTCTCTCTCTCTCTCTCTGTCTTTCTTTCTAATCGATCACCTTATCCTTCGTTTCTTTTTGAGGTAGATGTTGGAGTAAAGTGTTATAAAATTTGCAGTTTATAAACTCTATGTAATGACATGGCGAGACGAGTGGTAGTTACCAAGTAAGCACACGACGCTAAGTTATTAGACAGAAACTTTCTTTACGTTTAACAAGTTGTACGCCATGGCGGACACACCGAATATCGTGTGCGATACTTGTTACTGGTAAAATGTTTATGCTACACACATAACAGCATGTCGAAATAAAATTCGCACAACTAAAGCACACTGAGAAAAAAATTGGTTGTACGGACAAAATTTGTATAGTTGTTGATCCAATATAGTTGTTGATTCAACAATTATAAGAAAAACAAGAAAAAGAATACGAAGATCAGGTAACTCGATAATACAGCAGGGATATGCAGAAAGTCGAATTTACGGAAGAAATATCCGCTAGCCTCGGTCTTTTTTATGCTAATACAGCAGAACAAAATATCTCTAAAGGTGTAGAACCAATTTAAAATGACCGGTAAAGCGCGCTAAAGTGATCATTGGGGAAAAAAACGTGTCCATCGTTTCCAATATTTAATTTAATTCAGACTATTATATAATCACCTAAATAATTATATAACATAAAGTAATCATAATTGCAAATATTATCTCTTAAAATAATTTAATAAAATAAGCTCATTAAAAGCACAATAAAATTAAGGTAATTTATTTTTTACTTTATTGAGAGTAAACGTTTCAAATTTTTCTATTAAAACTAAACTCGAGAAATTTGATATAATACTATAAAAAAAATACTATATATACATTAAAAAACGTTATATCTTTTATAAGTTTATGTAATGTTACATAATAAACACGCAGTTCTTGAAGCTGTAAGAAATGGCAATTCAACCGTTATTATAACGACATCGTTACGACATTTCCCTGCTTACAATCTTTACGTAACTTAAAAATAAATTAAAGAGTATAGCGCATACGGATTTCTTTCTTAAAAGTTTTAATACTTTTTTAGAATTGTGAAGCAAAGTGTTGATTATAATTTCTAATTACATGATTGCGTACACATATCACACGATAAATTCGTTCAGATGCTGAAAGGAACGAGAGTTCACGGATTTATAGGGGCGATCTGAAACGAATTGGAAGATAAAATGTTTTATAGTACCCCGATAGTACTTTGATGCGTTTGCGATATACGTAGACTCATGTACGTGCTCTCGTTTCGCGATGAATTTGATAGAATCGCAAGGTTACATGCCTGTATGGCACTTATACACGGAGAAAATTTTATATTGAAAATTACTATGTATGTTGGAAGTATAAAAATTTTTACTATGTTTTTACAAAAGAGTCTAATAATTATTAATATAATAGCATAGTAAAAATTTTTATAATTCCAGCAATGGTCCACGGCTACTGCCATACATAGTAATTTTTAATATAAAATTTTCTCCGTGTACGGTTGACTTCTAGTGTGAATTATGACATGTCACGCGCGTATTGACAGAAAGCCGGAATTTTTACAGCGCAATGCAAACATATTTTCAGACAAGGCCAAGCGCCACTATCCGTCTACAATTGATACCACCGAATCAAGTCGAACCATTAATTACGCGGGTAGAGAGATACGCGGAGAGTCCCTGACCTATTGAGCTAGTTTTTATCTATGGATTCTATGATCAATTTGAACAAAACGGTAAAAAGATATAGGATTTTATCTAAGATTTTATAGTTTTTTAATTATGAATTACACATTATAATATATTAAGAGAGTTTTATAAAATCATTGCAAATCATAAATTTTTTAAGATATGCACATAATAGGTAAAATTTTATTTTTTCATTTATCGCTGTTATTTTACATTTACAAAGATATTTAATATATAAAGGAAGATATAAAATAAAAATAAATTGAAACACTAATCTCCTTCTCTCTCGTGAGATCTATTAAAATTAACGACTTCGGACATTTTTTTTATCTGGAACGACGATTCAACAGCGCCAGGAGTAATGGCGCTTTCTGTTCCCCGAAAGTCCTGTGTAACTTTGGATTTTTCACCGAATTCGCGGCTGAGAGGCTGTAATGCACATAGCGCACGTGCATACGAAACGCACATTCGTCAAACTCATTTCCTTCTATGTAATACGCAGCTTGACGCACATGTGCCGTGTAAAAAGGACGCAGATACGAGCGAACAGTAGCGTAACTGTACTTGTTTCGTGTTTATTACGAGCTCGCATGACGTTACGTGGAAAGCGTAACAGAGAGATACGGGGCGACAGGCTATGGTTGCAAGGCAAATGCGATCGTTCAATCCTATAAGCGGGTACAGCGTGGATCGACCGAAAATAGGATTATCTCTTCCGAATGCGAGATTGGGACAAGAGACGCGCGATAGGATGTCACTATGGTTAAAATGGGCGAGTCGATAGCGAAACATGCGTGTTCGCCATGCGATACTGACATTTCGGTGTAATAATCGAATTACAAATGAAACAGACGAACACAACATCGATTCTCAGATGGGCAGTTTTTACTTAACGAAATATTTAAAAATTGTGTGCATAGAAATCAAATTGTAACACTTCTATTGTAACACATGTGCGTTATTTTGTTGAATGCAGATAATTATTTATTCTTTAGTATTTTTGAGAGATTGAAGCGTGTCGAAACCTCCATTTTGTAGAATTTGTTTTCGCGACAATCTTGGATTTGGTATCTCCTGCTTCTCAGACGAAATTCTTTTTATTGACAGCAGCATCAAGTGTGAGGAATTAAATCTTCATTTGTTACGCCACTACCATATTCATTTCTTGAGTTCAACTCTTTGTCGGAGCTTACAATAAAGACATTCAAGATATATATATACATGCGTATTAAATTATAAAAAATATGAGTTCTTTCTTTTTCTTCATAGAACGGCAGTTATAGAATGGGCACAAGTCGTTAATGAGGACACTTGGATAATGATCAACTAATTACGCAGCGCATTTCGTAAACTTACTTCGCTTTCAAAAAACGAGGTTCGGAGCAAACGGAAATAAAATATACTGAATTCGCTTGTTTTATTAAATTATTACGTTGCTCGTAAAGCGCGTTTGTTAATTGCAAGACGGATGACATTCTAAATATACTTTACGCTACCATTATAAGCGTAATATTTTGTTACCATTTATCATCTACTAAGTTCACTGGCTTGAATTTGTTTTATACATGGATTTGTCAGACAATTTGAAATTGCTATTTTTAATATCAAAGTACTGTTATTAATTTTGGAAACACAGGCAATTGAAAATCTCTGTATTTTTCAAAAATTCAATAAATAGATAACAGAATCTTTCTTCTTCATAACTTTCCTAAATGGTTTCTCGTTTTATTAATTGCAAAAATATTTAAAATTCAAAATAAGAATATTTCTTTTTAATAATTTATAAAATGAACTTTTTGTTACAAAAATTTGCTACATATTATACATTGTGAAATATCAAAAGTTACATACATTGTGAAATGGCAAATCAAATTTAATTAAATTTTTATTAATAAAAATTTTTACAAATTTAATAAAAAGAACATAATAATACATAAAATACTTTCGGAATACGCGTTTAACGACACGTGTGTGGCAACATAAAGAGAAAAAACCGATAAAGGAATAACGAATGAGATGTGAAATTACAATTCTTGTTATATACGCAAACAGCAAAATTAGAGTATGTGAGATTAATGAATTTTGTCGTGTGATCCATTCTGCTTTGCATTCAGCAATCCGTTTCCTAAGGCAATTAGTACATAGTACTCACTAACAATGCAAAAGGAAAAATATATTTTTACGAAGAGAAAAGCATGCGCGCACTGTCACTATTAATGACCCCAATTACTCCAAAAAGGATCGCAGTATTTATTCGGTTATTTATTGTCATGAATAATTCAGTCGGAAAATTAACGCTCAAGAATATAAATGCACAACGAAACCTGGTTTTTCGGTTAATTTCAAGAGAACTTTATCTTGATAAAAAGCTAATCTACGATTAAAATATCGCATTTATCTTAATTAATTTAATTTTTATACAGATAACTTTTTTTATAAAAGAGTTTTGTTAATATCATCGCATATATACTTTTCACAAATTGATTGAGATTTGAGAAAAGCTTTTCCGTGCTTTTCCATCAAATATTAATTTCTTCAGAAATATGACATGCTGCAGAAAATTCTAGTTGTAGAGTTTTATTAAGAATAAAGTCGACTCGGAAAGAGTCCTTTTTATGTTACAAGTGCGTAGCAAAACGATACAGCTAATAATACCCGATCGAATTCTCGGGATTCTATTTACCGTCAACAATTTTTAATTGAAGCCGGAAAAAAAATTGCAAGAGCCGCGACAAATCTCCAGACGCCCATCATTGCGCGTGAACGCCTTCCACTGAAAAGACCGTGCATAATAAAGCTGTCCGTTCAATGTAACGTGACGATAATCCAAGCTTCTTTTCACTTTTCTCGTTCGAAGATTACACGTTATCTCTGAATACGTAATAGCGATGACGTACACGTTGCGCATACGTAACGTTAAACATATTTTACGTACTCTTAATCGAGAAATGTGCTACGTAGTCATGAATGTTTAAAATCCGTTGGAAAAACCAACAGTAACAGATCGGATGTTATGAGTGCTTTATTTTATCACGTGCGAGATAAACACGGATGTGATACGATCTACAAGAATGTGATAAGATTAAATGCAAAACTGGAATATTATTTAACGTGATTGATATCACGATAAAAAATATGAGATTTTAATCAGCGATATAAAAGATACTTTTATTGTTTTCTCCGTAAAATAATAATTCATAGATCGTATGTTCCAGATACTAGAAGAAAATAAATAGACTAAAATAGAAATTTCCTTCTGCATTGCGTGAGAGATAAATGAATTTTTTCCTTTTTAATAATTTGTTGTGATCGCAAGGATAAAAATGGAAAGTCTTTATTCATAAAAGCAATTATCTTCCTGTTTTATTCGCGTTGTTAGATAGTCGGCTGCGAAACCGAAGGACGTAACGGATATTTCAGGAACAAAAAATCTCTTACTTTATTTAATTAAGGAGTAAGACACGCGGATATTCATTTACTAGTGAATTGAGTCAATTAAACTACTGTAACTTTTAGCACTTCGGAATAAAAAGATTTCTGCGTTACTTTAATGAGTAGGTAATGTCAAATTCTTTTAATTGCAAGAGAATTTCAAACTATTACCTGAAAATTATACGGAAAGAAAGAGAAAAAGATATGTTAGAAATTAATGATTTATATTCATCATTTTTATCATGAAAATCGGCAGCAATAAATTTTTAAAAAAATTTCAAACGTTGAAACAATTATTTTATTGGATAGCTTTAATTTTTTCAAGTAAAATATCTTAAAGAGAATTTCAGAAAGTGTGAGTAAAAAATATATTTATTTATTAGATTTGTAATCAGATTTAATCAATAAGATTTTCAAATTAAAAATTTAGAAATAAAAAAAATTTAATAGCAAAAAGTGCGATTGCACATAGCAGTTATAGTCGATTGATCTCTTGGCTTACCGTGGCACGCGCAATTGCTATTTACAATCATAGAAAATACCTATTTTGCCGCAAATGAGTGGTTAGAACAGTCGACAATTCCATCATGAAATTTAACCAACAAAGATTGATTTTTAATAGAACAGCTTTTATTAAATATAATTAATTAGTATTAGTTTTACTTGTTATTGTTATATATTATTATATCTGAGAAAATATTATTATATATCTACTTTTTTAAAAACTTATTCTTTTTATTACAATTTGTTCTTTTTTGAAAATTTGGAGGACATCAAATATGCAACATTTTAATAGTCAAATAATATGTGAACAATCCTAAAATTACATAATTTACTAACATTTAATAAAGATCATTTAAGTTATCTGTAAAACAATAAGATAATTTTTTTCGCATACGTGGAATAATTTACTTTTTCCATTTAGCTGTTCATTCTTTTACTTGTCGGAATTTATTCGCTTTGTATTGTTAATCTTATAAACGTGGAGTCGCTTGCAGCGAGGTTTATTGTTAGTCTATATATACGGAAAATCCTTTGGTAAGTATGATAACTGCGTGCACTGTTATCAGTTTCTGTGGCTTAATGATCGCTGTTAACGACGATAGCGATCATTAAGCCACGGAAACTGCGCTCTATTCTATGCACGTTCACTATAATATGCAGCTGTATGCGCATATGGATGTGTTGATTTTGCAGCCCTAAGTACTCCAGATCTTTCGGGCAAAATCTGTACCGCAAACAAGGTTTCAAGACACCAAAGGAGAAAAGAGAAATTACGCAATAAATCTACCGTGTCTCCGACGAGAACAGAATGCCACTCGATATTCGTAGCTACGATCGGAAAACTGATGAAATTTGTGGCCGATGCATACCCCGCATGTTTCCGCGAAATATATGCTCCGGTGCGACAAAGGTAGATATGCATCTCTTTTTTCTTGCTGAGAATTCACCTCTGAAAAAACGCGGCGAAAACTCGCGCAGTTGATAACTTGCAGTATTGAGTGTTCTTTGGATTAAATTCGTGACTCCTGCGAGCTATGCGATATTGCCGCAGGTGATTCAAAGTTTCTTACGTCCAAGTGACAAAGAATTAAAACAATTCCGTTATCTATCTTTGCAATTTAATTTGCGAAAAGCCGTAAATTTTTTCAGTGGCTTATGACTCGGAGTTATCGATGTCTCGACATACTTTTGCTCAGTCTCTAAATCCGATAATTCATCTCTGAAGTAAATTCCAACAAGAAATCCTGTTTTTAAATATTCAGATAATATAGTTCAGCCAATTTCAATTTCAGTAATTCCGTATATTTCGCTCATATTGCCGCTAATTCCTGCTAAAAATGTTTAACACGTATCTACAGTAATCTCAATTTAGCTTTATATTACTTCAGAAAACTATTTCGTGTTTAACTATTCTCGTGTTATATTCGCGATATTGCAATATCGCATAACATACTATTCTCATTACATACTATTCTCATTTATAGTCGCAGTTGTAACTCGTATCAAGAGTTAAAATCCAATTACATTTTAATGATGGAATATAATCCTTTTCCCTCATAGCTACCATGAGACATCACTTTATCGATTGCTTGTTATCGTTAAACTTTTTATTAGAAGCTCACGAAATCCGTTATGGCAAATACAAGAGAAATACTGAAGAAGGATTTACTGTCTTTATTTCCAGTATGTGGCCTTAACCCGTCCACACAATGCGAATAAACTTGCCGTGCAATTTCAACTAAATACTCTCTGAAATAAACTCGGAAATAAACTCCTGATTTATTTCAGAAAGTATTTTAGTGTACATATCTCATGTACCTTTTAATCCTGTACAGAGATATTTTGAAATTCTATCTGTTTTTATAGAGAACACACTGCAAATCCAAGCGTGTTATTTTTACACGCATAAACATCTAAAAATGACACATTTGACTGAAGCCCTTTCTATATGTTTCTTGCCATTTTAGATTACGTCATTTAACACGTTTAATCGTATTAAATTAAAAATTAATACGTTCAATCGTGTCAAATGACATGATTTAAAACGGCAAGAAATGTGTAAGAAGAGCTTCAGCTAAATAACACGCTTGGATTTGCAGTGCAGTGACTCAGTTTTAATTAAATCGTTTAATAACAGAATTTTTAATAAATTTAAAGCAGAATTTTTACTTAGACAGAATACCGGGAAAAATAATTATTTGTTGCAGCTCTTCTATTTTTGATCATATTATGAAGGCTAACGAATAAATTAAATTTTGCTGAAGTCTACTTGAAATTAATTAATTAATTAAATAACAAGCTCTTGTTATTTTCGTCTCAAAAGCTTAATTCGCATAAAGCCTCTCATTTTCGCGTGTTTATGATGCTGTTGATATATTAAC
>NJRL01000398.1:164461-175219 GCA_003063815.1 Aphaenogaster rudis
AATTAACTTCTGCATCTATTGGATAATTGAAAACCTTTTATTTGCAAAATATTGTAATCTTTTAGTTGAGAAATATGTTAAATATGTTAATTATAGTGAAATGTATTTCACGTGAAAGATAGTTCTCTATGTAATATATTGCAGAGGAAGAAAAGATAAGAAGCAAAGTTTCATATAATATAAATTCACGAAATAGTGAATTTGCATAATTATACAATGTAAATTGTGCAACATAAACATTTTTTACATCTTTTCATAAAATCTGCTACAAAACGGCGATGTGAGAAGTAAAGAATGATTTTTTCCCGAAGATAATCGTTGATTAAATCAGAGAGCGTAAGAGATATCCGCGCACGGAAAATATACGTGCTTGAAAGTAGATTGTGTTATTCTTGAGTCTAAGTAGATGAAATCCGCATAAACAGATTACCCACCGACGCACGTCTCTATCTTAGTTCGCGATATTTTATCATCATTAGAACGGCGATGATTTTTTCCCGAAGATCGTTAATTAAATCAGAGAGCGTAAGAGAGATCTGCGCACGGAAGATAGATGTGCTCGAGAGTAGACTGCGTTATCCTTGATTCTAAGTAGATGAAATTCGCATAAATAGATTACCCCCTTCGATATCCACCGACACACGTCTCTGCCTAAGTTCGCGATATTTTATCACTATTAGAGCGGCGATGTTTTTCACACGAGTTTCGCCCAGCTTGACATGTTTCATGCATCGTTAGTCTTTCTCTGTCGGAGCTGTGTAGGTCGACAATGATAATCCACCCGCTCGCCATTAGTGACGTCGGTATTAACTTTTTCTTTGCGTAGCGAGGGCTTTTGTTCCATAACTAAGCCCGTGTTCTATGTGTCGCTCTACGTTCCACCCAATTAACGTGATTTTCCCGCGCCGAGTTCAACGTACTCCTCGATAAATCTGCTTGAATACTTGAAAGGTCGGATTCGATCGTGTTCTTTTATGCGCTCGCAGTAGTTTACTTGTTTTACGTATCGTTATTGAAAAAATAATGTACAACTAACATTTCTGGCAAAATTTATATTTCTACTTGTCATACGTATAAGTTTAACAGTTTATATATAGCTAAAAAAGGCAAGATTTAAATTTTAATTATTTTTACTTATAGGCAAAATTTATATTTTTATTTATCATGTGTATAAATCTAACAGTTTATAGCTAAGAAAATTCTTCATGTTATTACGTTGACATGATTATTATTTTATTCAATTTAGTTTCGACTCTTCTCAATTTGGTTTCATTTCTTTTCAATTTCAAGTAAATGGACCCGATACTCCAATCATTTTATACGTAGTCATAGTCATTTTATATATAGTCTTTGCATATTATTGTTCTCCAATATCGCATCAGCCTTCTTTCTTATGGTCGACTTGTGGAAGTCCAACATCCTCTATCGTCGGAAATATCGATTTACCTTCTCCTTTCCTCTCCCCACGATGGAAACGGCATTGTTGTGCAAAATAAATAGTATTGTTATGGAGATATTGCTCCCTTGGTCGAATGTATCGTTCAAGACGAGAAACAAATCTTGTTCAATTCGCGGCCGAATCACTCCCTATAAAGTAATGTTATTCTTTTTCCTTTTTTCGTGTGCGAGAGTACTCGAGTATCTATGTCACTAAATTTTACGAAGTTTCCATCAGGATTGTCTAAAGTTGGTTTCTCAGCGACAGATCGGATGTTGCGTTGTCTTGGTTATCTCAAAGCTTCGTCACGGTGCTCGACCGCTTTGAGTATCATGACGTTTTAGAATGGATCACCGAACCTTGACATCGTGACGACTTTCCGATGTCTTTTTCTAGTACAATTTTTCCTCTCTTTCTGAATCTGTACTGAAGGACTGGTTCCCGGAGATAACTATTTTATTTTTTGAAGCGTGTATACTTGGAGATAATACCTTATATATTTCTGTTTTCACAAGGAAATATTTCATTAAATATACAATTTCTTAAAAAAATATTAATTTATTAGATAAAATAACTGTAAAAATAACTGTAAGCCATATTTGCAGAAAAGCATTAAGGATGGCTTTACGTAACAAAATTATACAAGTTTACAAAGCGATGCAATGCGAAAGAATATGTAGGCTCTATTCATAAAAACATTTTTAATAAACGAATTAGAAAACTATTCTCCTTTCTATTAACTTTTGTTCTGTATTTTTCACAAAAATAATATAATGTAATATAAAAAAGGAAATTTTCACTTTTTTATATTAATAAAAAATCAACATTTATAAAATATAAATATATTATTCAATTTTTCATAATATTAAAAAATTATATTTTTTATTAATATTTTATTTTCGCGTAAAAATACGTATAAATCTAATGAGCTAATATCTTTATGAAGAAATTCTATATTTGATTAAACATTCCCTGGAAAACAGGAATATCAGCAATCTTGCTCCCTGGATATTTCACCCTCTCAAGGTCCCCAAAAGACGAATTAAAGCTTTAGAAGCAAAACCCACCGAAATCCTGCAGAGACTGATTCATCTTGTTTCCACCCATATACCTGTGTTCCGTGTAATATCCAACAAAGCTACCCACACGGCTACCTACGCGTATCGCACGAATAGTTAATACGTCGTAAAAACTTGGTATCACGTCTCCCACGCGAATCAGTCGTATAGGGCGGAGAAATAACGTATTTAGATAAAAGATCAATGTTTATTAAAGATCAGGATTAATTTGTCATAACACGAAACTATAGAGTTTCTTTTACAAGTTTCTTTTACATAATATATAATATATATACGTATATATGTATAACATTGAAAAAAAGTGAGGCCTCCGCACAATCAAAAATATGTACAAGGAACAAGGAACAGATATTAGCGATTAGGATGAGGAAGTAGGAAGAAGGAAGACTTCTATTTTTGATTGTGTGGGGGTTAAGTGTTTTATTTCCTTCATTATCTCGATAGAAGTAAACCGTAAAATAAAACTTGCTACTTGATTAACGATAATGAATCTGTTTTATTTGAAGCAGGTGCACTATATCGATGAGAAATTGGCTCAGATGTAAATATTTGCATAGCTGATATACATATATTATAATTTCTTGTACGTCGATTCATTGGTATTCTAGCGTTCCGCTTGATGAAGTTCAGTGTGTGTAAGCCAATAGAACCAGCCTAATTATGCAATCCGTTCGTCAATGTAATCTAAATGAATTTACAGATAATTAGTGATTATATCACATCACTGCAACAATCCGAATGTCGGGTTAACGTCAAATTTAATTTATTATCGAAATTGGAATGTAAGCAATTTCAATCTGAATAATCTCATGCGTGGATAACTACACGGAGAAAATTTTATATTAAAAATTACTATGTATGGCAGTAGCCGTGGACCATTGCTGGAATTATAAAAATTTTTACTATGTTAATAATTATGTTAATAATTATTTACTATATTAATAATTATTAAACTCTTTTGTAAAAACATAGTAAAAATTCTAGCATGGTCCACGGCTAGTTCCATACATAGTAATTTTTAATATAAAATTTTCTCCGTGTAAATATCTGACATTATTTATTTTCTTTAGTGACAGCCTTTCTGTATAAACAGATAGATCATTAATCTATTTGACAAATTTACACCTGCAAAAAGCGTTAAAAGGAGCAAATCGAAGGTAATCACAATTTCATATCTGAAAGTACATTTACTATATGTATGTATAACTTATTTAAATTTAAGTATTTAACTATACTTCAGTATTTATGCTTGATTAATTTATCTTAAAAGTCACTCGTGATTCATGGGTCTTAAAGCTTTCCTAAAAAAGTTTCACATTTATAACTATCTGATTTCCCCTCAAATACAGATGGAGATGTGCAAAACGCAACGATAAAAATATTCCTATATCATTTATCTTACATATCTCTGTGTATAGCGCTGGCAGCTATCATGATTGCAGCTAAATGATTTTGCGATCTTCCTTTCTATTCCCTCACGCGATAGTATACTTAACTAAATATAAAATAATAAGAGTATTGTTTTCTCTTTGAGAAAAAACAAACTTTTTCAAGCTTTTATCTTATCTTAAAGAACGCTTAGAAACAACTACGTTATCTGCTGATGTAATTATATAATAGCTTCCAATTATTTTTTAACATTAAGTAAAAACTTGAAGTGTATTAAAACATTAGTCTCTTAAAACATTGGTTGAATTTTAAAACATTGGTCGAGCTGATACTCGCGGAAAAAAGTTACGGGGTTCGTTATAATAATTTTAAATTATCCGGTTGATACGTCGGAAGCGCGCTATAAAGCATCCGCCAGAAGTCCCGCGTGTATCTTTTTTACATATTCTGTTTTCTCGCGAGATTGAGCCCTTAACTTCGTCCGTAACTTTCCCATGGACAAAAATTTCTCTACATCCAGACAGATTTTTAAGAGAAACGAAAGAAGAAGTAAAGCAGGGAAACCAATCCAAACGACTGGAGAAAACCAAGTCGGAGTTGGGTTTCAACTTTTCATGCTAGTCGATCGCGCTCCAATGAGTAACTTTAATTAATCTGACAGATACAGTACGCGCTCCGATAACAATGCCGGCCTTCGCCAATTAGGTACGTGCTAATTTTTTGCATGAACACAGCGTTTTCGCTGATGATGGTACCCAACAGTAAATTAATTTCTCCGTGTATGTGAGAAAGCTATCTTGCCGCATTTGGCATTGCTGTTTTGCAACCGACATATCGAGATTTTAAAGTCGAGATTATCCCGCGAATAAAGGTTAACGTGCTCTTTGTTCGGATATTGTGGATTTCAGTCTTCAGATAGTACTAGATTAATCACACGGAGAAAATTTTATATTAAAAATTACTATGTATGGCAGTAGCCGTGGACCATGCTAGAATTATAAAAATTTTTACTACGTTTTCACAAAAGAGTTTAATAATTATTAATATAATAACATAGTAGAAATTTTTATAATTCCATTTTTATAATTTTTAATATAAAATTTTGCACCATTCGAGTTTTGCAACAAGATAAATCAAGGATTTGAAAATGGATAGTTCTAGAAAAATATTTTAGAATCAATTGCTGGCATCAATTAATTCCATAAATGTATTATCGCGAGATAATAAAATTCGGAAAGAAATACGGAGATATTTGAACTAATTGGCAATTATAGTTATGTTGATTAAACACAAGTGTTGCGATTATAATAAAAGCTAATAATGTGATTGCCTCTTTAATTGTGATTATACCATTTCTCAAACGTCAAAACAAGCAAATATTTATCGATTAAACAAATTTATCAACATCATCGATTACGATGATTCGCTGACATTACGGATATCTGTACTGTTTCTGATCGATATAGTCATAAACCTAATTTCGTGACTGCAGGCTACAAAATGGAGAATTTATGGCATAATAGATCTTCACCGGTCGTAAATTACGTCGGCCGTGATCTTGATCTTGGTTATTTACATTAAGATTTAATATTAAGTATAAAATCATATTAAAAATATTCGTATAAAAATAACTGCACAAAAAATTTATCAAGTCAACTGATTATCCCTTTCACTGTAAAATTTTAATCGCTACTGATAAACAATTTTATTTAATATATTTCGTATAATAAAATGATAAAAATACTGATATATTATATCCATCATGTAAAAGAGTAATAAGTTTAATATTTGAAATATTTTTTAAGTAGTCGATGGCAAGATAATTATGTTTTCATTTCTCTTGCGGCGAGTATACACTTGCTTTATATATACTAATTTTATAGCGTCAAACATATAAATATTACGTGCAATTAATACAGATATTCATAGTATCATAAATCAGACGTCTGCGTGGCAGACGTACATTGAAACGAACGCGAATCAATTGTTACCAATTTGCATACTAATCGGAGATTCGGCGTATACTTTCAAGATTTCTCGATCACGAATGGTGCCGATCGAGAACGTGCCGTTGCATGGATTGCACGCGAAACCGCGTATGACCATTGCAAAAATGATTGGAGTGGTATGCACGGAATTAATTGCGCGTTGCGCCAACATAATCAGCGTAGACGCCGCGCTCTTTGAATTCTAATTCCACCAAAATGTAGTAATTAAATTCATCTGACGGAAAACTGATGTAAGCGAAGTCGAGAAAGCGAAGCAAGAGCTGACGCGGTAGAAGCATATTAACCGTAGTAATTAATTCTAAACTCAAGTGATTCAGCAAAGGATACATTTATTGCAAAGTCAAAAAACGAAAAGTATTGTGTAAAAGGAATGCATTTTGCAGTGTATTCAATTTAATAACTTGCATGTCGTGTATAAAATGAATGTTCTGACATGTTGGATAACATGTTTTAATATTCTAGAGATTAATAAAATGTTTTAATTCTTTTATAACTAAAATTTAATTGGGGAATATAATTATCTAAAATATTGAATTTTTATTCAAAATATAATTGTTTAAAATAATCAAGAAATATTAAGTTGCAATAAAAATAATGAAAAAAATAGATCTTCACAGAGAAATATAGATATTAAGAATCTTTGTTCTACAGTAATAATCATTTTTCATAAAATGAATCCGATTGTATACGGTTTATTTTAATAAATTTATGTTTTTTAACCATGAGTATAATGTTTAACTCCTCTTTCTTTTATTCTGTTTCTCTTTGTTACTAAACTGCCTAATTTGTATCTCAGTTGACACGATAGTTTTTTACAACTAAGATGCTATTATTCTTATAGTGTTTAATTTTTCTGACAAGGGGTGCTTAGATCTCCCGGATTTGGCGAATCCATTTTATCTCCCAGACTTTAGACTCTTGAATATTTATTTTTGACGTACGTACATTCGTAGGCGGTGAAATCCTTCTAAATCCTTAGATGTTTAGACCTTGAACGTTCTTCTGGGATGAAATTTTCATCATAGACAACTCAATATTTCGTTAAGAGTAAAACCTTGTTAGTGAGATTCATCTTTCTAAGACATTTCGCGCGCGTAGAAAATTATCGATTTTATATCGTTATTTACTATATTTTGTAATTGGGCGTGTTATTAAACAAACGCAAAAAATATGAGTGCCGCTGAGGAAGGCTGTCATTATTTTAGGATGTTTTTATATATATAAGAAATTAATCTTATAATATAATAATTTACAGTTTTTAGTCTGCATTAATCTTATATACCATATTAAATAGCATTATTGTAATTCATTCATGCAACTATAAATTGATATTACATGGTATTGTAAGATACTTCGGTTATCATTAATGTTATCAGGCGAGAATCAATATTCTTTGTGTAATCATGTCGCGTATTAAATACAACTATTCCTTATATATGTTAATTAATCTTATAATATAATAATTTACAGTTTTTAGTCTCCATTAATATTATATACCATATTAAATAGCATTATTGTAATTCATTCATGCAACTATAAATTGATATTACATGGTATCATTAATGTTATCAGGCGAGAATCAATATTCTTTGTGTAATCATGTCGCGTATTAAATACAACTATTCCTTATATGTTCAAGTTTAATAACGCAAGTAATAATAGCTATGTAATTACTAGCAATTATTGATGTAAAACACTAGTTGACGATGTCAAAGTTTAACGAGGTCAACCTTAATTTTACTCTATTGACTGATGGTTAATATTGTCTAGATGGTGTTGCATTCCTTCTTTTGATAACTCAATAATGTGTAAGAATCAGTCTTTACACCCATCGGAAAGTAAATTACTATCCCTATACTGAGAAAAAAATTGGTTGTACGAATTAAATTTCTATTGTTGTTGATCCAACAATTATTAAGTTGCATTAAAAAAAGTACAGTTCATTCATGTCAACCATCAAAATTTTTTAATCAAGAATTAGTTAATTCAACTAATGTTCAGTTAAACCAACTAATGTTTAGTTGAACGTATCGGACTAAATATTTTAGTTGGATAAAACACATTTTGTGTTTTTTAACAAATTTTTTTTCTCAGCGTATGCGTGGAAAAAAATAATAGTTGTTGTACGTATTACATTTGACATTTTAACGGATGTGTCCACTCGATGGAATTCGAAACGTCAAAAGTTATCTATAACTTACGCAAGACAAGTTCAATAAACTTCACGATGGTAACAATAATATTACACGCGTAGTTTTACATGATAATCTCTGACATCAACGAAAAATAAGAAAAATCAGACAAAAATAATCAATTACGAAAAACTTCATGAAAAATTAAAGCGAAGTATATATAATATGTATAAATTATATATTATGTTGTAATTTATTAATTTTGATTATTATTTTATTTGTATTTAACTGTACTGTCATTTGTAGGTATTTACTAAAAACTGTGAGAATCAAAAAGAAAGAAGAGACTAAAAGTTTAAAGAGACTAAAACAAAAGTCATGTTTCGAATTTTTTAAGTTCCGTTTTTGTTTCTATTTAAAAACAAAAAATTAAATTGTAATTTCAAGCTTTTTCATAAAAGCAAGAATAATGGTTGAAAAATATACGCCATAAAGTTACACGCGAAACAGTTCGTAATTTTAAATTATTTGAGATTATTAATTAATATCTACTAATTAGAAAATTAATAATTAATTTTTAACAACAAATATATAAATATAATATAAGAAATTAATAACAGAAACTATAAAAATGAAGATATTGAGATATTAAATCTCAATATAAAAATAGATAAATAAATATATATTACATACTTTTATGATGAATTTTAAAAGTTCGAAGAACATCGTTTATATAAATAATGCACCGCATTTGTTTTCAAGCAATTTTAGCTGTATGCAAAATTACTCTGTAGAAAAGTTTTAAAACTAGTATAAAAAGTGATAAAGAGGTAAAAGTTGGAATACTATTGAATAACCATTCTCGTGGTTCGTTGAAATTAGATTCAGGTTCCAGTGGAAAAAATGACTTCTTATGTAACAGATAAACAAATATTGAATTAGATTAGCATGATTGAATAATTTTATAAAAATGTCAAATGATAACACAGTTATAATAACGGAACAAATATAATAATGGATAAATGGATAATGTATAAATAAATATAAAACATATAATAATTTTAATGCTTATAATTATTACGTTTAAAAATTAAATAATAAATGTTTTATAATTCCAGTAACTTATTATTATTTATTTATAAGTGTTATATAATGTTAATAATTTTAATAAAATCACAAAAAAATTAAAATTATAAAATTATTTTATAAGATTTTTTTGTCATGTTTTTAATCATATTAAAGAAAGGATACATTTTCCAACTTAATAATTTATTATACAGATATTTGAGTTTAAAAACTTGTGGCAAATAATTGATCTTTTGCTATAATTTTATTAAGAAGAACCTAATTCAAAATTAAATAACCAAAAATTCAAAGATTAAACCCATAAATAATTTGCTAAATTTAAGATATTCCATAATTTTCGAATCTATATGGAAACATATGAAAGATAGGAGTACTCTAGTTGTAATGTATATTAATTAATATAATGCATTGCCCTTCCCCGTATATTTTAAATCAACATTTATCTCCTTATTTCGGGAAATCATTTTTATTTATGGTTGCAATAAATAGCGGTGATACGCGATGTAATATTTCGGTAAAATCATAACGGCCATGAAAGAGTAGATGTAACGATAATTATTTTGATACCGCGAGATTAAACTGAAATATATGTGACTGTCTTAAGCATTGTCTACCCTGGTCTCCGAATTACGTATCTTAATCTCCCGCAGAATCTGCAAATGACATTAGAAATTTTAGGATCTGATAATCCCATTCTATACGAAAATTATGATCTCTACAGCCTTATAAATTCTATGTAAAAACACACTCTCGTTCGTTATAACTTCTTCTGAGTTTCGCTCTAAATGATATGATATGTGATTTGACAAAATAAAATCCTGGATTTTTGTGAATAATTATACATCGGTTGTTATATCCGTTAATTAAAATATTCAATGAAACAACGTAATTAGCAATTTCATATATGTGAATACCATTACTTTTTACTACCCGGTGAAATTCAATATAACAATTTTTTTCTTTATCATGTTTCAATAATATTTGTGCGATTTATACGTCACTGTTTTGAGAGACATATTTTGAATTGCAACGGAACGGAAAAATTGCAGAATATTTTCCACGTTCGTATTTATCATAAAATGTAATAATACGAATAAAATTAAAAGGCGCCTCCGCATTCTATTTTATTGCTGTTTATTTCTAATTATCGATAACAAAGTACTCATGATTAATTAAAAGGATTAATTTATGTGAAATTTCGCAATGCGTAAATATTCGCGAAATCTTCTATAATTTTTTACTTGATAAATTTTTACAACATGATAAAAATTCAAGTTACGATACTACGCAGCGCAATATCGAAACTGCGAGTAACTCAATAGTTTTCTATAAAATAACATTGTATTCGATAATCGATACATGTGGACATGCAATAATATTTTCATAACTTCATTCTCAGATAAATACATCTGAAAATGAGAAAGAACGGAAAATCTCTTCATAGAATACTGTGAGTATAAACCGTATCTTTCATTATCTATATTTTGTATTTTTAACCTTTTACGTTTTTATATATAACATACTTTGCGGATTAATTTATTAAATGTAGGAGAAGAAGAAGCAAAACTAACATTTTCTTTTCTGAAACTTGTGGAAAAGTTGAAAGACATAAGTCAAATGCTAGT
>NJRL01000399.1:9690-38758 GCA_003063815.1 Aphaenogaster rudis
TTAAGTTAACTGGAGATTGTGGAACTGGGCCTTAGGGCCAATTTCACCAACCACGGTTAACTTAACCGGCCGGTTATTCCATTGGAATTGACCAATCGCATATGTTAATTTTGCTTAACGACAAATGCGATTGGTCAATTCCAATGGAATAACAGGCCGGTTAAGTTAACTGGAGATTGTGGAACTGGGCCTTAGAACTAGAAAAAGATAAAGAGTATAAACCGAGATTAAAATTAATCTACGTTGGTAGAAATGGACATAATTCTTCTTAGATTT
This sequence comes from Aphaenogaster rudis, assembly GCA_003063815.1. NCBI lineage: Eukaryota > Metazoa > Arthropoda > Insecta > Hymenoptera > Formicidae > Aphaenogaster > Aphaenogaster rudis. The sequence goes on from NJRL01000399.1 coordinate 9,967, forward strand.
TTACGCTGTAACAACGAGATTGCACAACGACGTGACGCAACTCTTACGGGAAGATAAGAGATCGACGTTATTTCCGGCGTTACACATTTGGCTTTCTTGTAAGAAAGGCCATCGAAATAAAGCTTCGCGGAACGTGCGCAAGGTAAAGCGGAGTGGAACGTCTCTTAAAGCTAATCCCTGTTCCCAAAGGTGGAAATCTTCGATCTTCCTCCTTCTTACTCTTCTAAACAATTTTTCTGGCTCTTAGCGGGGTGCGTTTCAAATGCAGCGCCACGTGGTCGCGATCAAAGTTCGCGCCAGATTGGTCCGCTCGGCGATCAATACGGCATTTTCCGCGACGTAAGTCGCGTCCCGTCTGCCCATTGGCCAGAACATACGCCGCAATCCCATTATTTATTAAGTTCGCGCGAAGGTGCGATATTTGTCAGGCACCATCTGTCACCGGGCCGATCGTGGGACGGCGATTGTGATCGACGCAACGGAGATTGATTACGATTGCATGAAACCGGAGCGAATCGCTGCTCGAACGACCGCCGCGCTTCGGAGCGTCTTTCTCTACTTTCCCCCTCTTCGGCATCGCTCGTCAGTCTCGTCACATACGTGAAACCGGAGTTCGTACGGATGTATATAGGGCGCTCCAAAGAAACCCCCTCCTATATCCTTTCCCTATTATGTATTCCTCGGAGAACCTGAGGTTGAGCTTTGCTCAACGAGAATATCGTTAGAAGTCGGTTATTTTAGCAGTATCTTTTTGATTTTTACAATTCAATATCTCGTTGAAAAATCATTAGATAAAAACTTGACACAAATATGTAAAACTTTACACAAATAGCTCGTTTAACAAATTAAATAGAAATTGAAGTTCTCTACGTGTTTTTATATATTGTTACGTAGTCTATACACCCTAAAAATTTAGCGCGCAAGAGTTCTTAGATCTTCAAGGGTGAGAATGATCGACGTCTTGGCAGCGAAACAATTGTCATTCCTGTCGTTGCGACTCTTGGCAAACAGTTCGAAGAAGGTGCGCGTGACTTTTGAGTCGCCCTGTATATCGCAACGAGCGAGGGGATGGAGGAGCGAAGTTCGGTTCGCGCAACTGCGGTCGCACACAAGTGTGATAAGGCAACCCTCCCTCGGATAGAGGTCTCTCAGCGAGCGATACGTGCAACTACCGAAGGACCGCTCGCGAGGAACGCGGGCTCGCGCCTCGATGTCGACGTGACGATCCCGACAGGAAGTCGATTCGCGACCGGAAATTAGCCCCCGTTCGCGTCCCGCCCGTCCCGTTCCGCGGTCGTCGCAAAGGAAGGGTCGCGGGAAGTGTGAGCAGGTAGTGTGCGAAATACAGGAGAAGAGAAGAGAAGGAGGGAGTGAGAGACCATCAGCAGGGAGATAACGAGAGAGAACGGGAGGAAGCAGTCAGGTGGTGGAGGACGGAGAAGAAGAGAGAGAGAGAGAGGGGGGGAAGAGACCTAAAGGCGCGCAAAGGGAAGTGGCGGGCTAGCTGAGGGTGGGAAAGAGACGGAGAGTTCACCACCAGCGGTACCGAGCGCGAATACTACCCCGCGAGTCGACGTGGCCGCGAGAGACCGTCGCCGTGGGAGGGTGTGCGGAGAGGAGAGGGGAGAAGAGGAATAAACGCATTCGCGGGTCGCATTCCGGCGTCGCATCGAGGGGGTGGGGGGCGGGGGGGGGGGTGGTATGGGTGGGTGCACCGCGCGGAAGTGAAACGTCCGGGTGCCGGCGACGTGGACGCGACGCGACGCGACGCAGCGTAGCGCAGCGCAGCGCAGCGCAGCGCAACGCAACGCAGGGCAACGCGACGCGACGCAACGGCGGCGTCGCGACGCGACGCGACGCGGCGCGAGGCGGCCGCGAGTGCGCAGGCACCTGGCGCTGGGCTCTCTCCCTCGCTCGCCGTGCGCGGTGCGTGACAAGTGTCCGATCGTTCCGCTCGCAAAGTTTCTCGCGGCCCGACGCGGAGCGCACGAAGGAAGTGCTGCGCCGAGGGGGTGTACGCGTGGGATCTCGAGCCGAGGGAGAGACCGTGCGATGAGGCCCGAGATGGGTGTTTAACCTCGCGGCGACCAGACAGCGGCCGCATCTACGAAGGCGTTCTCGCGTTAGCGACGACGTCGACGAAGACGACGAGGACGAGGACGAGGACGATGACGATGACGATGACGAGCGCGACGTCAGCGACGGTACCACGGTCCCGGCGACGATAGAGGAGCAACTCCCGACTCCTTAGAGCGACGCGCAACCCCCGAGCCGTCGTTGCGGCCGTCAGCTGGGGAAACGCTTGTCGTGGGTGTGTAACTGTCCGCTCGGGGACGATCGACTGCGTGGGCGTCGCGACGGCCGTTAGAGGCGCGCCGAGAAGCGCCATTGTCGTGTCGGAGCTGCCACGTGAATCACGAGCGGACTTCTCCTCCGGGGATCGGGCGAGATCGAGGGATCTTGCGGAAATCGCGCGGATCGGTGTGTCCGCCCGTCGAATGGACGTGCTCCGCCACTCGTCGAGCATGTCCCCCGCAGGCACGGTGGGATCTAGTTAACGAAACGGCGATATACCCCGCGGGTCCGGTGGTTGGGATGACGCATCGCCTCGTCGCGGTGTCCGGGGGATAACGGAGCGGAGATCCTGACAGACATATCGAGAAGCTACTAGCGCTGTAATAGCAGCGGCGGCGGCGGCGGTGTACGACCGCGCGAAGATCGAGCCGCGAAAGTGGAGTCCTATTTATCAGCGGCGGCAACCCAGTGACCCGTTTTCGTTTTCAATCGATGCGGTTCCAAAGAGTTTCGAAGGATCGGAGCGGAGGGACAGAAGGGCGCAGCCATTATCTAGCAGCGGAGTTGAATCGAGCGTCGTCGAGCACCATCCCGCGTGCGGGATCGCGCGTTGATTATAGAGATCGCGATTAGGAAGCCGCCGCTCCGCTCGATTTATCCCGAAAAGGTGGCGAACGGACGAAGCGACGTCCGTTGAGATCGAGGATATCGCTTCCGGTGAGATCGCGTATCGTCCGATGGTGCATTCGGGCAGCGCAGCGCGTGAGGCCGGGCTGCAAGAGAGAATGCGAGAGCCTCCTCACAGCCTGTGAACATGATTTGTCATACACATGCGACGGGCGGTAATCGTACGACGAGAGACACCGACGACGACGACGACGACGACGAGGAGGAGGAGGAGGAGGACGACGACATCCGACTCCGCGGCCATGCCACGAGCACGCTGTGCGCTCGCATGAGACCAGCCCGACTACTGCCCGACTATTGCCCTTCCACGCATCAGCAGCAACAGCTACGGAAACAGCAGCAACAGGGAAGGCTGCGGCAGGGAAACAAATCCGTATTACGCCAGACATCGACCGGCGCAAAATCTAAGGACGTCTACCGCCTTCCCTTATCGTTATCCCGCGTAAAGGAGGCCACACCGAAGTCATCGACCACGACCACGGAGGAGGTCTCGCGTCCCGATTGGCGCGATCTGCGAGTGCAACGTACCGCGAGTGCCGAGCCGACGACGACGGTGCAGCCGTCGCGACGACGACGACGACGACGACGTAACCCCGGTGCGCTCGCGTTCCCGCGTCGGTGCGGTGCGGTGGTGCGGTCAACGGGTGTCGGATGACTTCCCCAGGACGACAGACGTGCTTCGTAGTCGTAGAAGGTTATTATATATTGTCCCGGTCGTTATATCCCGCAACGAGAGCCGTCGTGGAAGAGGCGCGTCTAGGGTGCAGCCCCATCGGAGCAACGGTAACGTCCCGTCGACGTCGACGTCGTCGGTGGTGCGCCGGCCTGCCTACCCGCGTCATATCCACGTCGCATACCCCGTGCACGCGCGTACATCGCCACCACCGTGATGGCGGAGCTACCTCAGCCCGACATGTCGCACCTCACCCCCGAGGAGAGGCGCATCATAGAGGGTGTTTTAATGCGCCAAAAGGAGGAGGAGGAACAGGATCATGAGATTATGAGGTACGCGACCATGCTCACCATACGTGTACTTTTCGACAATTTTGCCTGAATGACGCGTGGACACGTGCAAATTTTCACGAGCCACTTCATATCGAAAGGATTCAAGTAGAAACTGTAAATTATATGGTCCTGCACTGAGAAAAAATATCTTGATACAAAAAAATCTGCTTAACACAAAAATATTATTTACTCGATGAGTCCTAATAGCTTATTTATTGTATTCAAGTCTTAAAATTTCTTGATTAAAATGTTTATAATATACTACAAATAACGTATAGTCTTCCGCCAGTAAATAGATAACATTCAAAGTAAATAATATTCGACAACTGGCTAAATAGATTAATTAGAAATATTCTTACTATGTTAGCGACCACGGGTTTTGGTTCATTTAACGAGCAGAATTTTAATAATTTTTGATGCTAATAAGCATCTATAAGATCTTCCCTTCCCCGAAAACTGTAAAGAAATTATTGCGAAAAATATTACCTCAGCCAGGATTTGAACCCGTGGTCGCTAACGTAGTAAGAATATTTCTAATTAATCTATTTAGCCAGTTGTTGTCGAATAATATTTATTTTGAATGTTTATAATATATTTATAATATTTATAATTTTTAATTAAATATTTATTTCCTTTTCGTTTTAGAAAATATTTACTGTTAGATCGTTTTTATATATATTCAAAATAATCAAATTTTTTAATATTAGTTAATAATATTATTAGGATATTTATAAAATATTTATTTACATGTAAAATATCTAAAAGTACAAAATAATATATTTAAGGTAACGGGTGTATTTACTTAGAACTAAATATTTTTACTCTTAAATAGAACAAACAAATACTTTATCAAAAGTTATGGTTTTAAGAAAAAATGTATTTTCTTCATTTGAAAAAATTTTTCTCTCAGTGTACGCGTATATATATTCATTTGAAAAGCGGCATCAAAGAAACAAAATTGAAATCTTAGTTATTGTAATATAAATTTTATTGCACATATCTCCTTCTAAAATATGTACAATATGCAAGATATGCCAAAAATAGAAAAATATAAAAAAGCTTTCCGACCAGTTAATTGACAAAGCATAATCTCACAATATGAAAGAGTAGATAATACAACGCAGAAAATTTGATTCATTCAGTAATATTTAAAAATTTGACATGTGTGTCTGACAATGAGAGAAAATTGTAGAAAATTAATAATCAATTAATAATTATATTATTTATATAAATAACGATGTATGTGTGGAGAGTAATTGACATCGCTTTTCCCCATTTATGTTATTTAGTAAATCGCTAAAATAACAAAGTCGAAATATCATTATAAACGCGGTACTCAAAACTTGTTCGCTCTCTCCAATAATGTCATATGTATATGTATAATATTGAATCTTATAAAACACGAATGTACGTTGGGATTTTTTTTATTTCTGCCGTATAAGCGTGGCTCGCGCGTTGGATTCGAAACTATCGATGAAGTATTGTTTTACAAGCAGGACGCGCGAGCTTTCACACGGGTATTTAGGACTCTCTATTGCACCGGATATTGCCAGGCTGCTCAAATGCCTGTAATAACATTCACGTACCGTGATACATGTGGCCGGTATTGTTCGTCGCGCTTTTAGTAATTGTGACCATTTTTATTCCGACTGCCGCAAATAAAACCGTGAAACTGCATAGCATCAGATGAAAACTATTGAGAGCATCGACATTTCAGTGGAGTAAAAGTTTGACATATCGACCTGCGTTGGTGGAACACTTGAGCGAATGTGTGTAAATATTTTTACGATTTCTGGATTCACAGGAAATCATTTTTCAACATGACTTGGATAAAATTATTCGAATGGATATTAAAATTAATCAAAAGATATCTTTATTAAGCTATCCATTCGTAATTTATTCGAATATATTAATATGTTGAAAAATATAAAACGTTATACACACAGAAAGTATAACTTTAATTGCAATAATGCTATATCTATTTTAACGCTATTGGATCAGTGATAACTGTCAAGGTCAAGCCTCAGCTAAGTTTAGAAGTTATCGGAATTAGGGATAAAAGATATTAATGATCAGACTGACGCAAAAGTCAGTGTAGATAACGGCGCGAAAGTGAGACGTGTCGTTTAGTTGGTTTTTTACCGCAATTGGCAGACGGACGAAACGACAACCGATCGATTGGACAAAGGTATTTCTTGACCAATGGGTCTGCTCCGGCTCGTTTCACCTATTTTCCCGGCTCACCTGCTCATTAGTCCTTGACCGCTTTACACCTACATCTTCCATTTATGTATCCATGGCCCCGCACATGCTCCCGATTACCGCGTCGGCTCTCATCTCTTTTGTATCAAGCGGTCAGAAATAAAAATCGTTTATAATTGTGTCTTCGACGTCCGTAAATATTCTCGCCCTTGTGCCGCCTTCGCAACAAGGTTCTGCGTCTCAGGTGGCCCGTGCATCGTGCGATCGACTCGCCGAACATGTCGGATGTAACGTGGACGTACATACGATCGATTGCGATCGGCCTCGCCGTGTCGGTGATAAAAATAAGGCGGCCGATCCGCTGCTCCGCTTATCACGGCAGGCGACGACTGGACCGGCGACACGGTGGCGTGCGTAATTGCGCGAACGGGGACCGGCGTTTTACGGTTTCTATCCGTGGTGGCTAACAATAACTGTAAACGAAGAAAAGGAGAGAAGAAAAGGGGCGGGAGGGGAGGGGGGGAAGAAGGGGAAACCGGGCGTTGCGCAGTGAACAGGTTTTATTGATAGGTCGTCGCGACCGAGCGAAAAACGGGAACGTGAGAACGAAGGGAAAGAGTAATGAGGAAAGCGTGCTGTGCCATACCGATGCGCGCGAGATCATGTAATGTAGACGACAAGTACGTGTAGGGACGCATGTAAAATGCAAGGCGACGAGCCTTGACGTGGCGTAGTAACGAGCTGCTGCAGCTGCATAGGGTATGCATAGGTGTATGCGACCATAGCTCGTGGACGGGGTGTGAAAGCGCCTCGATTGGCACGGTAAATTCTTGGAGGGTGAAATATATACTCGCGTCCTGCAGATAGGTAGCACGTATCCGTCGGCGGTGACGAGGGGAAGAGGGTGAAGGAGTGCAAATACCGTTGAACAACGACGAGGCGATATAGACTCAACGCGAGAAAGTTAAGTCGGCAATTATGTCGTTGACTCGCCGTTCGTCAGCTGGTCTCCGATTTCAGAAAGAGTATATTTAAATAAAAGGCTTTTTCGAAGCAAAAGATAAATTACCCCGGAAATGCCTGGTCCCCTCGTGAAGAATGACGACGAAAGTGCATATATCGGGAAATCGGTGGCAACCCTCTTCGTTACATTATACGGTCATCGCATTATCGCCCATTAACGTAATTTTCGTTGATCTTTATTCTACTTCATAGATGCTCGCGCGATGTACGCTGTTCTTCTAAGACGTTACATATGCTTCGTGATGTTTTCTTTCGTACCGAATACCTCCACCGGCAAGTCGTTTCGTGGATTACACTAAAGCGGCATCGTCGTGGATGTTATATTAGTGCGTTAGGATGAAATATAAGAGACATGAAAAATCCACGAGGAAAAATGTGTCACATTTTATAACGGTAATTGTCGCCTTGGCGATTTAAATTAAAAATAGAAATCTCTCTTTGCTCAGGAATTAAATTAATAAGAAAGTTTAATAAATGAATCATGATTATTTTATATATATTTTTTCGTTTTATCGATGCTAATACTTGGAATCTATCTCGATGTAGGACATCAATACTGGGCTGAAACCCAATTTCATGACACGCTAGAAGCATGAGAAAGTTATACAAAACTACCGGGGATATATCTGTGATACTTCATCTGTATAAGCTTCTTTTTAGCCCTTTCATGTCGATGGGAGGGCAGTTTCTTGCGTGTCGCGACCTTTCCACGATCGCTCGTAACGCAGAAGTGGGAAAGTCTTGTGCGACTCTTTGTCGAGTGTGATCACCGTTGCGTGCGCGAGTCACTCGATTATCGGTAAAGTAATTAGAGAAATATAGGTATATAGATGCGGTGCAACTCCTCCCTCTCCCCTCCCCGTTGTAACACAACGCGCCGGCTTTTGTTCTATCGACAAACTCAGAATTTGGGTTACGGTGTCAGGATGCGTGGCGCGGCTGTCTCCTTTATTTGACAATCGGTCAAGGGTAAGAAGATTTAGTCTTCTCGGCTACGGGATTGATGCTCGCAGGTTTACCAGTTCCAAAAATCCCGTTCTGCGTCACGAGTGGCTCAGTCGATTTTTTTGCGTGTCCGCGGTACGTTTCTGTTACCAGGGTGGAGCCGGCACGTCGCAGTGCCAACAACCCCCGGTCGAAGCTCGGCAGTCTGATTCGCCGTTGCGTACGTGATTCAAGATACAAATCCTAAAAATTGCTGCAACGTACCGCCGAGTGCTAGCCTATTCCTCCTTGCAGTTACGGCGGTGACTGCAGTTTATTTGCCGGACAAGTGTCTTTCACATAGATCTCACACATAGCAAATCGCGTGTGCATGTACATGTACGTTTGAAGATTTGGCATACTGGCAAGCAGTTTCGTCTGTTCTTGTTGATCGACGTGTAGGGGGGATTTTCTTCTTTTAATATAATTTCTACCTTTAACCCGCGAATATTCGATGCAAAAAATATATATATATTCAACTGACACATAGACACATGTATTTTATATATTAAAATATATATTGAAATTAGTTTGTCAAACATTGCGTGAATAAAGATATAGTGATTTTAACGGTCCTATTTTATGACAAACGAAAGCCAATAATTAGAGGAGCTCTCTCTCTCTCTCCTTCTCTGGAAGTGGAATGAATGCACAAACGGGAAAAAGATCGGACTGATTCTGTAATGAATAGAACACGGTCCTGTTTATCCGACTGCGGCTCGAGATATATTTAAAATGTACTGATGTCACGTCCATTGTATAGACGATGTTTATTTCATCTCTTCAGGGTTCATTAATTTCACTTGCATTTTGCGAGAGCTCTTCGCGTAATTAGTCGACGGAGGGACATAAAGAACAAAAGATGCGATTACGGTCGGACAGGTACGAAATAAACGTGACCTTAAATATAGCTTTGCGTTTTTCAACGGACGATTGCACTGCAATAACTGTCAACTAGAGCTTATAAATTTAGTTTTTTTTTCCCGACAACGTGACGCGCGTTGCGTTCGAACGGAAAGTTGATAAATAAATACTCTTACCACGCTTACATAAAGTTTATGCGATTAAAAGTTGCAAAAACAGTTTAAATTTAGTGTGTCTAACAGTTTCCTTTCTTTAAAACTATGACAAATAGACAAAAGAATTTGTTTAATCAAAGTTAAATAACATTGATGCAACGATATTTAATCTGAATATCGCGTCGATATCGACGACAAATCGAGCAGTAACGACGCACTTTAACAGAGTCGCCGGCTTAATTTCGAGCGTGCAGGACATACGGTCCTAAATTGGCTTAATGGATGCGAGTAGGAGCGGGAATAGAGTCGCAGCAACGGCGACGAAGACGACGGGAGTGACGTCGGCGTCATCACGTCGCATTTTCAGGGAGAGATTGCGACCGCTCGGTCGGAGACGCTTCCAAGGCGCGATTTACGCGAGTGGAAATAAATCTAGAGGCGATCCGTTATCTTGAGGTTCGGTAGAACGCCGGAGTCCGCAAATGGTAGAATTAGGATTGACAAATTCGGCTGCCGTCCTCACGGGATGTAGCTTCCATATCAGAAATAGCTGGTAATTTTCTTAGCTTCACTGGTACGAATTCAGTTGGACACTGAATACGACGGTAGTATTGTTAATTTTCCATCGTTTATCCTGTAGACACTGATTATAACCATCGTTCTTCTTGTCCGAGGTCGTCAGAAGTAATTCTACACGGAAACTAAGAAACCATAAGCCCTGGGCTGTTAAGCTGTTAATTAAACAATAAATGTGTTTAAAAACATTCTACAGAAGAGAATAGAAATAAAAACAGATACGTTCTTTTTAGTACCTTTTTTCTTGATCATATTCCTCCATACTAGCCATAAAAATGATCGATTTCAAATTCTGAACAACTGATTCGTAATTATTCGAATCTGGAAAAAAGTGAACTGGAATGTGCTAATAAAACGCGACAGATTATAAGGGATACGTTCAACGCTCAGCTGTCCCAAAGTTTCGCTTCTTCTTAATAGTTTCTTATTTGTTCTGTAGACGAAAGCAAGATGAGGTGCAGGTCCTCGAAGAAACGATACGGATGCGTTCGGAGAAACACAAAAAGGCCGGGGTTGAGCTGAACGCCACGTGTCACATATGCCTGAAAACCAAGTTTGCCGACGGCGTCGGCCACATCTGCAACTACTGCGACATCCGATGCTGCGCACGCTGCGGCGGAAAGGTCACTTTACGGTCGAGCAAGGTAAGAGGACTCGGGAAAGGAGTACGCGAATAAACGGCCAGAAGAATCGTGGGGCCAGATTGATCGAGTTGTTGCGAGTGTCTGTCCTGACGTGCCACTTTTCTTTCCGCGTATTACATCGCCGCACTCGGCATACCGTAGAGAAACCTTTCGAAGGCCTCGGCGTAAAAAGATCACACGGAAAATAAAAATAGAAAAATATCCATCGGCGTGTATGATGCACGGCGATCAAGTTGATATTAACGCGTCTCATGTAAATAATGTACCCTCGTCAAGCGATACTTCTCGCGATACAGGACGTGATGGGGATATAAATTATTTTAACAAAATAACTAAAAAAAAAAGTGCGTAGACTGAAGAATGTTATTTTGCGATGCGAACGATAGTTATTCGGAGCAACATTTGAAGTGTGGAAAATAAACTCATCAGGCCCGCACTGTTCTTAGAGCGAACTTTTTAGAGATAAAGAAAAGTATTGTCGTCTTGATTTTATCTTTGGCGCGGTACTTTTTATTTGTCTTTTTTTATTTAGCTTTTCTTTTCTTAGCGAATAAGGGATAAGCAGGTGGATAAGTAACAAAATCAATCCAAGATTTTCGAATTGGCATAAATCTCGTGATACAAGCAATTTATTGATTGGTGCTTTGATGAAGAGCGCGACTCAAAAACACCGTCGATTAAACGTGATGAATTGTACGGATATATGTACTGACTCTTTGCATCCGGAAAGATTTGACGTACGCAACGTACCGTTCTACTCCGCAAATTAACCTCGTCGTCGATTTCGTAAAATTTCCCTCTTCCATATTTCTTTCATAGAATCTCGATGGCATGAATGTGGAAGGCAAGCCTCTCGTTCCCCTGTTTAGACAGAAATTTCGCAATTGCCTCATTACGCGCGCATGTACTCCGCGACGGCGGAGATAATACAAGAAGATAACGCGTGATTTGACGGGGGGAGGCGGGAAAGGAATGGGTAAATCTAGCTCGGATAGCGTTATCGAATCGCAACGAAATGAGGGGGAAACGTAACGGGCGGACGGTAACGCGGAGACGGCAAATGTCGGCTTTCTGGAAACAAATTAAGAGCAGCCGCATTGTAAAAGAATAATCGGTGCGTATCGTCCGGGGACGCTTACTGGAATACGTAAAAAAAATTGACCTATAGCGGCCTGTAATCATCCCCGTGCCGGTACATCAGTTAACCCTTTATCTATGAATACGGTATCTGTGGGCGTAATACCGTCACTAAATAGTCGCCACGCGGATACGTTTTCTCTCTTTGTCTCTCCGTCTCTCCATTTACGTTGAGAGCACCGTTCTCTATTCGCTTATACTCGGGCAATTTCGATTTTCCCGATTTTCATCCGCGGAGATGAAGGATTAACGTCCGGTAGATGGTAGGTAGGACGTACATGCAATTCGGCGAACGCCGGCGGGTGCGCTTTTAAAACTTCGCTATTATCTGCGCCACCACATTCCGGGATCCGCACAGATTTTCGCAAACAGAAACTAACGCTCGTCGAATTTGCACCGTATACTGTTCTAACGCGATTATCCACTTGCGCAAATATTATTCTTATCTCCGCATCGGGATGGTTACGTTCCGTCCTCGCGCGGTATTACAATATCGATTCACCATATTTGAATCGTAGCCTTTCCGGCGTAATCCTCGTACTAATAATATATAGAAGTAGCATATGAGAAAGATTTTATTGGTTCCCATACGATGAAACCGTATTACTATTTATTAGCGTGTCACAATGTGAGAATGTGCGGTACCTAGCCATTTAAGCCATTGGGGGTTCCAACGGTACTTATATATATATATATATATGTATATATTGCAGCTATCTCTTAAGTATGCATTTACACCTATAAGTACCGTTGGAACCCTATATATATATATATAGAGAGAGAGAGAGAGAGGAACCCGGGGCATAACGGGAACGCTAAGGTTTATACAAGTTTACAACGTATTAAAAATAAATAAATGAACTTTGTCTGGCACTAAAATATTCTTTGAAATATCCACTATAAGGAAAATACAAGTTTTACTACAAAAGAATAGTTTGAAAGAACGAAATTATTGTTTTTCGAAAACGTGAGTTAACCTTAGTATGGATTTTATGCGGGGCATAATGGGATACCTTATAAAACTTGTTTATTTCTCAAATATTAATGTCCAAAACTTCTTAGAAATGATTCTTTACAACACGCAATATATGTAAAAATGTATTATTACACTTTCAATTAATAATAATTATTACACTTTCCTTATTATAGTATACCTACATTTTTCTCATTAAAATATAAATAAATATTATTACAATATAGGTAAATGAAAATCAAAATGTGGTGTAATAATTTTTGGTACAATATATTGCACAACGTAACATATATATTGATATATCATATGAAAAGGAAAAATTAAACATTTGTCCCGCGTTATGCCCTAAAATGTATAAGTTTACTTTAGGTAATATAAATCATCACAGGTAATCGATATTTTCACAGACACTTCATTAAATTAACAAGAAAAGATCATTTAATAACGTAAATATACTTACGGTAATAAAAAATAGAATTTTATCTTTGCTTACCATATGTAAATGTCTCAAAGAAACTGTCACTCAGTCGCGGAGAGCATAGCGAACGCATTAAATAATTTCTAGCATCTTTCAGCTAAAAATAATATGGAAACTGATAACAGCACGCGGGTAGGGACATCTAAGAGTAATAATTTCCATACATTTCATTACATGACAGCATCTCTGTAAAGAGATATCGACCATATCCCATTATACCCCGTGGTCCCATTATGCCCCGCCTTCCTCTATATATATGTATGTATGTATGTATGTATATATGTATATGTATTGCAATATATATGCAATTTATATGCGCACGTATGAATATAAATATAGAAATTTAGATAAATAGAAATATAATATTAGATTTCTCCTCTATTATTTTTAGATTAAAACATCGATTTTATCGATTACCGTGTCTTCTGGCTTTATTTAATGACCCAGTTTCGTGACAGATAAATCACGGATTTAATACCGAAATAATTACCGAAAGGAAATCTAGAGAATATTTCTGGGTACGTGCGCAAATCACACGTTCGCGCGCCTGTGTGTGATATTTCGCGCAGGACATCTCTTTACTGCGAACATGTAATAGCTTTTATCTTTCGCCGAGCGTCGCTGCATCTTTCATCTCTTTCAGCGCGGAGACAGAGAGCTCCATTTTCTGGATTATTAAAAGTAATCCGGGCGCTGATCAATGACGCTCGCGAACGCGCCCGCGTAAAATTTAACGGCGCTCGGGCACGGAAATGTCGGACGCGCATAAACGTAGGCGGGCACGGGGGTAGGTGGGGTGTTTTGTAGTAAACCCCCTCGCCACCCCCGCCGTCGAGGGTTGCACACGTGCGCGCACGCTACGCACGCACGCCTCCGTCATGGCCGCACGCAAGTACAATGACAAACGTCATCGTGAGCGAGCGTCGTTACATCATCGATCCGCACCCGCGGAACGATGGGGGCGGAGGACGGGGACGGCGGGGTCGGTGGCGGGAAAGGGGGTTCTTTCTTCGTTTCAAATGAGCAGGAGCTCTCCTTCCCCGCGTCGCGTCTCGTCGCGTCGCACGGTCGCGGTCGACCGTTTAATTGCGTCCCGTTGCGAAAACAACAAAATTACAGAGCTATCTAAATGTCTCGCTCGAAGGGAATCGATACCGGCCGCCCGGTTATACGCAACTCGTCACGATCGCGCGTCCGACTACGTCTGTGCGTCGTCGTTGTCGTGGTCGTCGCCGTCGTCAACGGCTTCTTTCTTTCCCTCTATCCTGTTCTTTTTTCCGCTCTCGCGGCCTGGACGCTGCGTGGGAGCCTATGAATGGGGCGCGTCCCTGCGTGACGTCACTCGCCGCGCTGGTTCACATGGTGGGAGTGGGTGCCGGGGGTGGTTGAAGCGCGGGGACGTCGGAGGAGTGGGTGGCTGGGTGGACGGTGAGACGTTGGGCGGTGTGAGAGGAAGGGAGGGACGGGAGGGTACATGACGCAACATATTGATCTAAGTTTGGTAGGGAGGGTGCGTGGTAGAGAAGCACGGAGGAAGAGAAAGAGGAGGAAGGTATATAAGGGGAGTGGAAGGAAGGGCGGAATAAAATATACGCTATCCGTCAAATCTACGCTCTTCTGGGATTTCTCGATGCACACAGTTTTACTCAAGGATTGTATGTTTTCCCGAGTTGCGGCGGCATCAGGAAGACAGCGGATAGATAGTCTTCGTTTGACGTCTGCCGCGGCTACTGATAGACGTCGAGGACAATAGTTGCAAAGGGAGTCGGTAAGAACGGAGAAAGAAAACGACGAAGGATGGCGGAATAACAAGATCTGGGATATCATGAACAACTGTTACGCGATCTACAATGGCAATCGCGACTCGAAGATTGGCATCGAATTGTTAGACAGAAACAATGTCTCTTGAAGAGATGTGTCGAGTACTGAATTACTCCTTGAAATAAATTTCTCGAAACGAAACTGAGAAGCCTTGTTATTGCCTCTCTCTACCGGATTTATATATAGAATATTAGATCTTATTCATGGAAACACGCTATTACAATATAAACCCTATGTACTGCGAGCATATTTAATATGTTACTTATTTTTATTACACAATAGTGATTAGGACCGACGAAATTGTCAAATATATAAATATGAAGCCCAATGTCGGTCACCGCGGATCTTATTTTTATTATCACTTTTATCAGTTTACTTTCACAATTGAATTAATTTTTCAGAAAAATGATTAATTGAATTCTCCCATGAACTTTGAACTCTCGCGAATTACGAAGGTCTCTGTATAAGCGTCTCTCATGGACATAGAGGGCAAAAGCATTCCTGAATGGAGCGCGATTTGCGATACCTAAATGGCGACTGGTATATGTGGAAAGCGACGTCATAATAAAAATGTCGATGGCTAGAATACGCGACGTTTACGACCCATTCCGCGACCATTTTGTTTATCTACGCTTCGGCTTGCGGCTCCTCCGTTATGGAAATCGACTACACGTCCGATAATATACCCCGTGACTGAAACGCGACTTACACGTGTTCGCGGCATGAAATCAGTTCTATCGAATACTTTATCATCGCGCAAGTACAGATAAGGTTGCCATCCGTCCTCTTTTTCCCGGACACCGTCCTCTTTTTTAGGGCGTCCGGGGGGATTTTTTGAATGTGTCCGGGATAATTATGAATGTCCGGGGTTTAAGAAAATTTCTAAATATTTTGCATTTCGGATTTAATTGACCACATCATATTCAATCACTTCAATTTACTGATAAAAACCAATAGTTTTGTGCTGATTTGGTTCTTTAATATATTTCATAATTATTTGTTATTTGTTATTTTATTGATATTTTAAAAATACCAATGACAATTTAGCACGTAGGTATAGGTACAATAAGGTAGATACCTAATAATAAAACTTCTTTTAAATTAAAAACATGTTTAATTTATGCATTTCTAAGTACTATTGAAAACGAGGTGTAAAATAATTATTCATTTATTGTTTATTATAACCAATTTGCTAACCTATTCGTATTTTTGTACGCGTCCGGGGTTGCAAGCGAAATGTCCGGGGTTTTTGGCTTATGAGTCCTAGTTTTGAAAATTTTATTATGGCAACCCTAAGTACCGACAACGTAGCGGGGAATCGCCCCTGGGAGATTTTGCGTTGTTTACCAGGAAGATTCGATGTAGTTTGGGAAATATACGAGAACGAGAGTACGTGTAACGTTGAAATAGCTGTCGACTTCTCCGTTTCATCGTTTTCCGCAATCTGTATTATTGATTGCGAATTACTCTATTACTTCCGATCGTTTTTATTCTTCGTACCACAGAATCGTGCAAAATTGTGTTCGCTTTTGCGCGGTCCTTTTCCTCCTTCGTGTTTCTGTTATGCTGTGTCGACGTTGATAACGTGACTTGGCGAATTGTTCCTTTTTCTTGATTAGATAACTACTTGCTTATTTTGAAATTATATCAAGTCCACAATAAATGAAGAAAAAATGAGTGAGAGGTTTGATAATACACCTAAGATATATTGTTTTTATATACAAAATGCATTTTTGAAAAATCAAGAAATTAACGTCTGTCACGGACATTAGCTTTTAGATAATTGGTAGTGTTTTAGCATTAAAAAATGACTTGAAAGAAAAGCATGTCGAAGCAAACATTTACACAAGCTATACGTCGTTTCGAGACAGCGTTGACATTTACGCTTTTGGCAAATTTTGTAACGCTGTTTAAAAACGCCGATGTTAAAAATATATTCATATGTCACTCTACAGTTTCAACGTGATATCGTTCACGGTTCTCTGCGGTCGCTGCTTCTTTCGCTCGAAAGAATTGGGACGGATGCCGTAATATATATTGCAATGATCAATAAATACTCTGTTCTACGTTTACTTTTAGAGTCTCTCGATGTTGCTAGGATCCTGTTTCTTTTATTTTTTTTTTTTACAAAGAAACGTGGTGCATCGACGGAATATTTCTTAGAGGATCCTCCAAACTCTCCGATAAATTTTAAAAAGGTTATAAACTGCTTTAATATTAACAACGCATTAATCTGTAAAAGTTTACGTATGGTACAACGATGTTTTTTTTTTACTGAAATATTTCTCGTTGCTTTAGTAATTCAGAGCGACTGCACCTCCTCGCATCTCGCACGTCGGCGATCATAAACGAATTATAGGGGTTACGTGTGTGAGGCGACGATAAATATATGCGACTCTCGTGGCGTCTCAAACATACACACACACACATTCCCAATGGGGTATTAACGATCGAAAGTTCGCTAAGAACCCAGTACTTTGACTTACGGGTAGCATCTGTCGTTTCTCAACTGACGCCCTCCGTGGAGCAGCGACTTGGGAATACGACTCCCTCGTCCGCTCATTCTATATGTAGGACACCTGAAAAGTTCGCCGGACAAAGTATAAGCCCTTGACGCTAATATGGATCTATGCTTCCTATCAGAAAGATGCAAAAGCGCAAAGGTCAAAGTCATTAAAGGGAGCGAGTAGATAAAATTGCGTTTCGTAAACTTTCGAAATCCTTACAATCTCCGTGGCGCGGAGGACTCTTGAATTCTACGAGTTTCGTGAATGAAGCTACACGGTGTAAACTCTTACTAAGACAAGTTTTATCACCTATTTTTAAGACAAGTCTTATCGCCTATTAAATGTTTTCGCATCTGGACACCTTTATATATATATACGCATAACATCGTAAAAATATCGATGATAAAGTAGATGCGCGTTATATACGTGCTTATTGGTTCTACTTCGGTCCACCATTAATTTCGCATTATGCTAATTATACCGATGTGACTCGAACTGACAATTGATAGTGGCGTGCACAATAACATCCCCTGACGTACACAATAATCCGGCGGTAGTATCATTTGAAACTCTGCCGATCTCGTGTGTGCAAACTGATTCCTAAAACGAGAGCACTTCGTAATTGCGTCAGCGCGCCTCAAAGGCTTGGCCGTCATTTACGAAAAGCCGAACTTGTGCACGTTCCCCACGTACTTCGCCCGTATTATATGCCCGAGCATGATTCCAGGTTGGTCTTCCGAAGTGTCCCAATATGATGCCTCGCTAGAAGGTGCATACGGAGCGAACTGTACTTGGATCTGAAGGGCGATATAAGTACGGATGTTGTTCTACACGTAGACGATCGTTGCGCGACGACCCTTAGAGTCACAGTGTACTTTCCGTTATCTTTTCCTACGTTTCTCTCATCCATCAGGTGGTTGCTGACAATAAAGAAGTCGGTTCTTTTGTCCCGTGACAGTCTCATACAACTATTTTCTTTGAAAAACAATGCTTTATTCAAGAAAGCGGAAACTCCTTCACAGACGAGACTGCGGCTTCAGTTGATTTAGTTTCGGGTTCATTCTGAGTGATCAAAAAAGAAGGTCTATGAAAGAACAGTGTTGCAATATTACGAGCATATTGATTATACATTGTCTCATTTTAAATCATAGTTTAATAATATCGGGCTTATTCTTTTTATAAAAATTTTTGTTTTTTTTTTAAAGAGAAGCATATCAATTGATCTCTTTCGCGAGGTCGTATCTCAAAAACTGTCACTTTACAGGACCCACAAATTTTTGTTTTGTTGATAAACAACAAACAGGATAGTTTGCTTTACTATATACGAGGAAATACGAGGAAATTTCGACAACTATAATTCATTTTTGGTAAACTATTTCAAGATACGATGTAGACACTTGGCTTCGGGGTTGCCAGAATGAGCGTTTAAGCAGAAAAACCGGAAATTGCGTAAAATCGAGATACGACCTCGCGAAAAAGATCAGTCGATATGTAAAATACGTAAACTAAATGAGATTCACAATACATGACATCAAATTATCGAAATGTACTATATAAATTTCCTCTCTCTTTCTTGATCGTCAAATATTGCCGGTAAGAGATAATTTGGCGTATGTAACAAGATTTATACATATATTCAAAGTTCGCATCGATCACATTTTCCGAAGTCAAGACGGAATCACGTTGACTCGTTGGCGAATATTACGTGCCGTATATCGTTGACGTCGTAGACTTATCGGATTGACTTGTACGAGCTTGTGTGGTATCGATCGTTTCTCGTGCTCCAAGTATCGGGACGTGGACGTTGATGACGACGCCGGTGTGTCATCGCCGCTGCCATTGTCGGCCCCGGATGGCGGCGGCGTCCCCACCGATGAGACTGCGTACTTAGCGTCGTGATAAAGTAATCTGAATTAATTTGTCCCTAATTAATTAATGCAAATCACCGACGCGGGTCAATCCGCCGAATTAATGATCCTTTACGCGGCACCGGATTCTCTCGAATTGTTGCGCAGGCGGGTAGCGAGATAGCTCAAGGATCTTCTTCCTCCCCTCCTCTCTTTCCTCTCTTTTTTAAGGCAGGTAGCTCATATATGTCACACGTACGTGCGAAATATTTTCGGCGGGCGAAGGACGCTGGCGAACGAAGGTGATCGCGGAAAGGGGTTGAACCCTTGACATATTGCTGTCTAGGCAACTCAACGAAGTGCTCTTCAAGTTCTTCCCGTCCGCATCTATCTTTGCTGCTGCTTCCTCCCTCGCTTCCGACTCCCTTTCTCCTCGCCTCCGTTGTCCTTTCACTCCTCGCGGACTTTTCCTCACGAACGTGCTGTCAGTCTGCATCAGTCTGCATCGTGGTACTGTCGGTGTTGTACCTCGTCGGAATACTCGTATGCGATCGTCGCACGCACGTGCAACGTCGATCGTATTCGAATTCGACGGAAAATTCGTCTCATGGTCGCGGTTTGAAGTAATAAGCTCGAGTGCGCACGTATGCGACTCGTTTTCTTCCACCGTTCTCTCCGTCGTACCCATTGGAATTCTCCTTTCCGATTCTAGAACGTTAAGCTTACAGCCCCGCTGCGAAACGTCGTCGAAAGCTTTCCGATAATTCCTAAAGAAACATTTAACGAAACGTGCGAATCAAGAGAAACGTGTCCAAGTGTCTTCGTATTTTTCCGTGAAAGGTGTGGAGTGTAGCATAGTAATAAATTCTTAATGGTTGCAGCTGGATATGTGTGTGTGTGAGTGTATGTGTGTAACATAATTTTCATTTAATTTCTGGGAAGACAATCTCAGTATAACTCGTTTATACAAATTATATATTTTATGGACATATTCTGTTTGGCAATTTTATTAAGTGGCTAATTTTATCCAACAACGTTGAGAATTAATGGTTATTACTGAAAGTAACGTCCTGTGCATACTTTTATATGTAGACAATGAAACAATTTTGTAATTGCATATTATTTTATTTAGGATTAAAAATATAAGAAAAAGACGTGGCCTATATGTAAAAATTATCATACAATACTGCAATAACGAATTGAGGAGTCATCTGTATTTATTATAATTATATATCGCGCGATATTATCTACATGCCGCAACAACAAAAATTATATACGCCTTTAGGGCAGAGTTTGACGTATTGTACAGCGAATGCACGATACTAAATCACGTTCACCTGGCACGCAGCGTTCAGACGAAGTAGGTTGACAGGCACTTTCTTAGCTCTCGACGAATTCGTCATCAAACTAAAATAAAGTTCGTCGTACCTTGACGTCAATTTGAAATCTGGATTCTTACAACAATAATTAAAGTTTTCCCCTTTCGTGCACGGCACTCTGTGTCTTCGGAGAATAACGAAACCTCCAATTTTTGGGAGCGTCATTGATCCCCATCATGATTTTCTCAATGTGACGCGGGAGTGGGCAGCAAAGTGTTATCGATGAGAGTTTGCATAGGCATTGTTTTGTAGTTTGCTACTAAACGCTCCATCCATCACTCACTATCTTGATGAAATATTCTACTAGTTCCTATTCACAGTGCAAACTACTTGACTCAAGCGGTAGTTCGCTAATTGTGAACCCTCATTATATCCGATACACAACAGTTGCGTATAAGAATGCACACTTTCTATAGGTAATTTATTGAAACAATTAATCTTATGTTAAATATGCCATCTTAACTTGCCATTCTTTCTTCGTAATTACACTAGAATATACTACGTTTTTCCATTTTGCAGATTTATATCATTACCGAATAACTTATCTTGTACTTGAAAAAAAACAGATTATTTAAATAACAGTAGATATGTATATATATATATATATCCAATATATAAAGCTGTAAATGCAAAAATAGAATATCATAAAAAAGAATTTCGCGCAGTATATTATATTAATGTTATAAATTATGAATGCATGTATATCTTCGTCAAACAAATTTGCAAGTTTGGAAACGGTTTAATTTTAAATTTATTTTATATCATTTTATTTTATGATCAAAATGCGAATTAATGTTTGAGACAAATTGATAAGCGTTTGCAAAGAAGAATTTACTTTTTTACTAATGAAAACATATATAAAAAAGGCTGTAGAAGAACCGCAACTGCTCTTTAATCTATATCTACATATATATGAGTTCTGTGAGCAGATTTCCTTTGTTACGCTTCTCATCTTCACGTTCGCATCTGTTCAATTTAATTTAACATTACTCAGATCCGCATGGATTTGCATAAGAATATAGCCCAAGGCAATGGCCCGGTCCGGAGACGGAAACTTGAAGAGGAATTTACAATTTCTCTCTGTAAAACCGACGAGATTTCAAACCCTGCGGAGCAGAGCGGATGCAATTGTTCTAAATAGTCGTCGTACTTATTTGGTCTAGAGCGCATTTTTCGATTTCGTTTTATGCGGATCGCTTATGTCGCAAAAATAATGCGCTCGCGCGACAATAACTCATCGCGAAATAAGATATGTCGCACGTTGTCTAGGCTACTCTAGTTTGCGAAGTCTTTCGCTTCTATAATCAATCTCACGCCGCTTTATACATTCCAATTAGCTTGGTAACCGGCCGACTTCCTATAGGTAATTTCCTATTAATACCCTCGTCACTGGCCGCACGCGGTGACCTGGATCGATAAGTTTCAAGATACTTTCGCGCTTTGGAAAGATAAAATTTTTGCGCACACATTCGTTCTCTCGGTGATCCTTAATAGAGCACACCGTGCAAGCCCTTTAAGCGCACTCGTCCCAAAATATGCCCTCGCAGCGTCGAGTTACAAATAGACATTGCTTGCACTATTTTTATCGCGGTCAACACGAGAAAGCTACTTTTCTGATTGCAGGTGATATGGGTGTGTATACTTTGCCGGAAGAAGCAGGAACTTCTTTCGAAGACCGGACAATGGATGTCGAAGACGAACCTCGGCGCCGTGGACAGCGCGTTGCTGCGGCAAATGCAGGAGGACTTGCAGGTGGGTGGTCGTCAGGGACTCGCGGACCAAACTCGGGATAAAAGACCGAAACTCGAGAGGGCGCACAGCGCGGCTGAGAAAGAGAATTTGCCGTTATTACAGAGAAGCGGAAACTGTCCTCTCAGGAGACAGTACTCCCAGCAAGAGCAGGTAACGTTCTCCTCGCTCGCCCGATATTCTTGTCGGAACGCACTCTTTTATTTACAAGGCAGATATACTTTTGCGCACGTAAAATGTTCGGATGCTCCTACACTCACTAAATATGTAAACGTCACATCGTGATAAGTTCACAGTAATTCGCACATTTGATGTCCCGGGATTTATTTATTTATGAACGGAAGGGAAGGTCGAGGCGTTCCCGTCATAACCGATTATCAGCCCGCGCCCTCGCGACGTATTACACGGAGCACTCAGTGAGTCTCGGTTCCTGTGGTTGCAGATCTCGGGTCGTCGGATGTCCACGAGCGACAGCGGGGTGGAAATGTCCGTTTCGCCTCACGCGAGAACTTTACCGACACCCCACGTGGTTGGTTCTTACCCGGTGCAACAAACTCCGAGGCATCCTGCAGCCTATCCTGACGACGATCCCAATTTATACCGAGGCGAACTCGATGGTCTGATGAGACAACATCCGCAGAACTATCAGAGGCAACGGTCGACCTATCAAGTAAGAGAACCGATAATTTCGAATCGATTCTTCAAAATTATGGAAGTTAATTCGTATATATGCAACCGCATTAAATTCGGCGAGCTCATTTTACCGCGTCCCGCCCGAAGCTTGCAAATTTAGCCTTAAAGAATTAATAATAAATTAATAAAATAAAACGGTGCATTTATCTGGCATAGCATTTCAGAATTTAAATTTTCTTTATAGACGAGAATGCTATAAATTAAATTAAATTTTTCTTCGAGTACTTCAACAAATCTCTTTGTTTCTTAAAATTATATGACGTTTTTTCGCTCTACGAATCAGTAAACGACAATTATATTCGAAAGTTGCTATTCGACATGCGTATTACAGTGGCTGAGTTTTATAACGCGTCGATTAATGCAATGCAGGATCAGGGTACAGATCTCGGGATGACTTACGGTCAGACACCGATGGAGACTGGCTCCGGTCGTACCACAGTGCATCCCTCTCAACAGCTTTCGTTGCATCAGACACAGGGCGGACGTCCCGCTCAACCTGCGTCAACAGTGGGCGTCCCGCAACAAAGAAGTTTCAGTAGCAGTGAGGAAGAGCGAAGCACACCGGAGTGCGCCAGCGACGAGCCGGACGAGTCGGAGAAGGGTAAGCGAATCCTCCAATCTCAATATATTTATCTCTGATTATACAACTCACCACTCGATATAAATTAACGAGATATTTCATTTGATTCATACTACTCGCGATATAAATTTCATTCGGATTCTTTGAAGAAGAGTTTTACTTCAGAACAAAAACTTTTAAAAATAGGCTGTTATAAAATTAGAGCTAATTTACGTATCATGAAGTATAATCTGGATTAATCCAAATTATGTAGTATACATATATAAAACGATTTATATGATAGTAGCACGCGTTTGTATAAAGTATATCTTTTGGTCGAGTCTTTTTTGTCCAGTTGCTGTATTAATTTTTTGATTAGTTGATAAAGTAACTTTACAGATATCGCGGTAATTATAGTTTATGTTACATTTATGGTATTTTTTTGCAAAATACACTATTAGTAAAATTTCAAATGGCCAAATCGCCGCCGAATTTATTCTAAAGTGTACGATGGAAACATCAGGTGATCGGAAGGGTCGGCCTTGCCCTTGAAAGTCAATGCACGAGGAAAGCCTAGTCTTTCCGTGTCACTAGATATTTGGTTTACGACGAACGCGCGTATTCACGAGATACCTATAGATAAGACGGAAAGATATGGAAAGTGTAATCGATCGATCCAATGCTCGTGTTTGATTGTAAGACAATATGCGCATTCACAAAATATAATATCAATCGAAACTTTTGTATTAAAAACACAATTTAACGCTGAATCAATCTAATATTTACATAGACACGGATAGAGGAGGGATTCAATCACACATATAATTCTTTCTCCCGACAATTCTTGTTCAAATTTTATTAATGAAATTCTTTTACAATCGTTATTGACTAAAAACATTAAAGAGATGTTTATGTTTCGTGAGTTAATTTTATATATAAATTTTACATTTATTCAAAATTGTAATAAAAGCGCAGGATTTTATCGCGCTTCAGTTATGAGGTACTTCAACGAAGAAATAGATCAGCTGTACTTTAATTGATTATCAAAGTAAATTTTACACATGTGTTCTCAGCAATATTTTGCCGTCGCGTTCGTTTTTCGCGGAGAACGTTCCATTCCCAAAAATCGGAGGGAGGTGAGGGAACCGTGTGTGCGATGTATGTATGCGATTCACAGTTGATTAAACGCGAGATCGGCGAACTGTGAACCGACTCATCCAGGTGCGCACCTGTAGGGTGAAGTCCTCTCTCTCTCTCTCAATCTCTTTCTCTCTCTTTCTCTCGCAGAGTACAGAAATAAACTGTACTCTCTGCCTACCTCCACCGCGCATCACTTTTTCCATATGATGAAGGTCGGATACGCCGAGTTTCTGCGTCGATCGCACAACAGAATCCCTCGTGCGAAATTCGTGCCGACATGCCTGAGCATCTTGGGTCATCGCATGTGTAACCACGATAACGTAGATCGATGACTGAGCGTAAATCAAATCTTGCGCGAAACATGTCGTAAAATTTCTCTCGGGTTTAACCAAGACGCACGTAACCGTGTTAGGCTGCGTTCGAAAACATCCCCCGAGGTGTCTCAAGTGTCATTTTATCCTTGTTTTAACATTCGGTGAACAACAAGGATAAAATGCTACCTGAGGGCACTCGGGTGATGTTTCCGAACGCAGCCTTACCCTCGAATTTCGCGGACAGCGCGGGACAGCGCGACATGGCGATCGCGAGATAGGATCGCGACGAATACGCTCGCGTATTTAATAAACCTCCACGCGAGTGCATCGCGTACGGTAACGCACACGTGAAATGCCACGTTATATAACTTGATGCGCACGTATCGATTTTATAATGGCCAGCGCGCTCGGTGCCTTTCCGGTCCTCCCAGCGATCCTTCCGCGGAATATCGACTGGACTTGATTAGACGCGTGTCTCCTTCGATCGGGGGTAGGAAGGGGCGGCATTCTTAGAGAGATAAGGGGGATCCGCTCCTTTTGAATCCACGAGCGCGGCACACCGCGATCGTGTATCGCGTCCCGCGTCGCGCCGATGTATCCCGCGGGAATTCTCAGGTTCTGCCCTCCCGGTCTCGCCGTTGCATTGATCCTTGGCATCCTCTCACCCCTCGCTCACCCATCCCTCCAACCCTCTCTTGCGCCCTGCTTGCTTCTCTCTCTCTTCCTCTCTCCCTCCCTCCCTCCCTCCCTCCCTCTCTCCCTCTCTCCCTCTCTCCCTCTCTCCCTCCTACCCTTCGCCGCGGTCTTCCTATATATATTTCCACCCCGTCCCTCCTCCTTCTTGGTACCTCGCTACGCCCACACGCTGGCCGTGACGTCACGCGGCCAGCACGTGGGCGAATTCAAACATCTGCCCCTTCTTCGTTTCTGAATAGTCTTCGGAATAGATCCCTAACCAGCCAGGACTCGGCCAGAAAAAAAAGGTCCGCCGGCTCAAAGGCTCAGCGCTCTCCTCGACTCGTCGAATGATTATCTTGGAGATCATTCCTCCCTCCAGCATCCGAATTTACGAGTGCACTTCTGACCCTTCGTCTCGTTAACGCGAACCGATTTATTACTAACCTCCTCTGATTTCGTAAGATTATTCCCTACATTTGAAGGCATACATACAAATACCGACGCACAATAAAATTAAACATTTCCGCGGCTTCATTTTTCAAGTTAACTCGACCATAAGCTTCACTTTCGAAGTTAACTCGATGCCAACTCTGCGCAACGCGGCGCAAATTTATTTCTTTTTTCAAAAAAGAAAAATGAAAATAAATCGACGTGGTCGGCGGAATGGGGTTACGAAATGTCATCGGGAGCACAATGAAGATCACGTGAACCTACACTCGTCGCCCCTCTGCGCGGCTCGCTACTTATGAACGGAGGCTGGAGAAACTCTGACATTTTCCCTACCGTTAGACGATGAGAGAACGGCGTGCCGTACGATCGCGCTTTTCGGATCGACCGACGGGAACATCGAGGCGCGCGTTATATTATTTTTTTCCCCCTTTCTTTCTTCGCGACGTGTTTTACAGCGGTCCCGATAGGAGTTCACGGGCTAATTTGTCCGCGCAACGTGCGCCGACCATTTTCCATGATTGATCGCCCGCGTGACAAACGAGAGAGTACTGTACTCGCGATAACCGTAATTATATTAGCGTTCGCAGCAGTGTTTTATGCACCGCAGTAGTTTTTTTTTTGCGTCAAGTACCCCCGTGGCACAACAGGATCGAACCTTCTCGAGGAAGGAAAAGGTGGAGGGTAGACGGTCTCGTATAAATTTAATCCGAAGACATTGCAATTTGACGGTCGGACGAACAAGGCTTTGGCGCCGTATTCATCTTTCTTTTTTTCTTTTTTTTTATACCACGGAGTCCTTGCTCACTCATAAATCTGGCGCAACGCGCACATCGAGATTAGCTTCCACGTAGGAATCAAGGCACGTCGCTGAATCTATCGCGGAAAAATAGCTGATAGCCGGTACAATATGAGAGGAATCGCGTGAGATTAAGTCGGTCGTAACTGCGCGCCTTATTTTTGCGCTCTAACGATATTGCGTATGTTGCGTGTCTTTTAATTCAATTAATTTATGGAGAGGCGTTCGGTTAATTCGCCCGAGGGGCGGAAGAGATCGCGGAGCCCGTAATACCGCTCCGCTATGGAAAATAAATGAAATTGCCTTCTCGCGGAAACTAAAATGAGACCTCGGCAGAGGGGAGCAACGATTTATTATACAGGTAGTTACGGATTCATGTAAATGCACAAACATGTGGGCGCGGAGTGCATACGCGTATACGCGCCTACCGTATATCCGGCGATGCAAATAGTTAAAGCAACCTCCGCTGGATTTTGCAGAGCGGCGTGCGGCTTTGATATCCCCGTCCTCGTCTTCCCTCCCTCTGAGATATCCGCTCCAGCACGTTTATTTCTGTCGGGGGAGACACGGGTAGGCCGACTGTCTGTGTACACGTCGCTACGTGATATTTCCTCTTGATCGCTGCGCGATAGCCTGGGATAAACACGGAGGCTGGAATCAAGCGGTCGCTACTCCGTAGAAACTGGCTGACTGCAGAAGTACGCGTATCAAAGACACGCATCGCGCCGTGTTGCTGTTGTGACGCACGGGTCTGCCCGGCCTACCTTCAATAAAAATGCCAATAATAGCGGTAATGCGGACCGATAGTCTCGGTGTTTTTTCTCTCCCCTATATTTTGTTCGACGAAACGACGCACGGTAAACTCTGCGGGAACGCGTGAGAGGAGTCCCGATGTCTATATTAATCGCCTTTGTCACGAATATTATTTGAATGAATCGCAAGACGAAAGAAAGAGAGATACAACGTGCATTGGATGATCGATCACACGCCCTGTGATAGCGAGATTAACGGCCGGTTTCGCACATCCACATCAGTTAATTTCAATCACAATTTAACCGATTATCTGCCTTTTTGCGGTTTTTGATTCCAAGGAATTAGAGTAGAGCTAGAGTTGACCGACGTGTAAAACTGGCCATGAAGCATCTGGCCGTAACGAACATTCGAGATGAGATGAGGTGTATCTAGCCGAACATGCTTCATTGAAAAGTCTGATGAACGGAAACGATTGCGTGCAGCCACGCAATCGTGAGTTTAAGGCCGAGTAACAACGAGTAATCACATGTGAGAAAATCGCTTTGAACGCGTAACGACGCGCGAGGGAAGCGACGGGCTAGCCTGACGGTGGTGTTGTTGCTCCCATTCGTAGATGCACAATACATTTAGTGAATAGAGAATTAGTTTGTAGAAGCGAGGTAAGTTACGTGTGCTCATATGTTACCCGGGCGATCGCCCGTTTTAACGGGGACCCAGGCGAGAGACACGTGTCTCTCCGCGAGGACAGAGAGGGGAGGGAAGAAAAAAAAAGAAGGAGAGATATATTTGCAGGGCAAATTAATTGCCAGGAGAAACGTTTGCTGCACGATCGATGTGGCTGGCGGTAATCCACTTCTCGTCTAGCCTCTAAGTAACACGGAAAAAATGGCTATGGTTGTTCCAGGGTTGGGAAGTAACGCGTTACTTGTAACGCCGTTACCGTTACAGTTACTTTTTTTTGATAACGGACTGGTAACGGCGTTACTTTTCAATTTTTGTAACTGTAACGGTAACGTAGTTACATTTTTTCAGTAACGGTAACGAATTTAACAGTTACTTTTATCATTACTTTGGTAATCTTGC
>NJRL01000399.1:39463-69012 GCA_003063815.1 Aphaenogaster rudis
CTCAAATCCTATGCTTTGAAGATAAAGCATAGGATTTGAGGACTCTATTCCCATTTTCAAAGGTAACATTCAAAATAAAACATTTTTAGGTTACAAACAGAATAACATGTATATGACTATGGTTGCAGGAACTGTACCTATAAATAATCATTACGGTTGTAACATCCATATAGCAGCTACCTTCGCTAAGGTTGGGGCAACCATATAGGTCACTTCCAGAGTACTATGGCTCCCATAACCCTTTTCTATGGATGGGCGAAAAATAACATTATTATTCTGCTGTGGCAACCTTAACTTTTTCTCCGTGAATCTCTTTTCCACCGTCCATATTCTCGCGCGACGTTTCTCAGCGTCGGAATCAACGCTAATGAAGATTTCCGGTCCGGTTTTCAGCAGTCGCGCACCTGCGGCGCGCGAAACCGCAATCCCGGACCGAATAATCCGCTTCTGGCACCTGCTGATAGCGCGCGATTTCGATGCGACAGTAACACGCTTAAACGCCGTAATATCTAAAAGTCTCGCCGTTATCGATCACGCCTCACCGGCGCGGGCGAGATAGCGAGCGGAGGTAGGTACTCGGGCATTTCGAGTTTACCCAATTTCGTTATCTCGGTAATGAGTCTTCGTCGGCGCGGTTTTTATCCACGCTTCTCGCGCGGCCGAACTTCCGTGGCTCAGCGAAATTTTTTCGCGAGAAATAGGAGCGCAAACGAGATACCGACGCCGCCGCCGCCTCCGACGACGACTAGGACGTGAAAGTGGGCGTGGGGCGGCGCCGGGGACGGGGTGGTAAAATCTTGAAGTGATTTATACGCGGTGAGTCGGTGTCATCTAACTTTTAAATTAAGATTCTCTGCACTTTTCCCCGACGCGTGACTCCGCGGTCCCTCTTCCCGTTCGCCGCAAACGACATCCGCCACCGCGCTCTCGCGTCCTGGCGCGCGCCTGGCCGCGCGGCACTCTTCTTCTATTTATTACCCACGCGAAGCATCTCGTCGGGCAGAAAATGCCACGCTCGCGTCGCCAGGTACCTGCGGATGCGTGACTACTCCGCCTACTTTAAACGCGCGCTTAAACGCCCATCGACAGCCGCTCGAGGCCCCTCAGTTTGCGTTCACGTACCGTAGAACGCGGCGGACGACGTCTTTTATGCAGGTCGTTACTTTGCGACGAGGCGCGGATACGCGACGTAAAGATCCTCTCCTCTTACTTTGCCGCATTGGTGTTCGTAATCTTATCTCGCCGTCTCGGTTACGATTTACACTGGGAAATTAAATTCACGGTTTCTCGAATACCGAGCGTGAAATTTTCGTAACCAGACGGATTTCATTGTTACGCGCGCCTTCGATCGTCAATGGAGCGGCTCTCCAGCGGCGTCTCTCTCGCTTTTATCGTCTCTCGTTATGTCGTAATGCCGAGATCGCATTGACACACGGATATCAAATGCACACTGCCGCGTGGAACGCGGATATATATAGGTGTCGTTGAATGATATAAGGATGCTCTCTCGTGGCGATCGTATTACCAATTTGTTAGTTTTACGAACCGCGAATCTCTTCTCTCTCTTTTTTTTTTATCACGCTCGTCGCCTACGTACCGACAATATATATACATATATCGCGAGATTTCTTCTCCCCAAAGTCCCTTTTATACGCTCATCTAAAAATATTCTCTCTTACGTAGGATTTTTAATATTTAATCATGACAAAATTAATGGTGCATTTCTTTCAGCGAGAGAATTATATCTGCGAATAACGACTTACGCAACATCGTCTGACGTCAAAGAATCATTTGCATCTCGTGATGTTCTCGTAGCATGGTTGTAAAATACCGTTCGCGGTAAATTCAGAATCGTTGAATTGAGTGAATATGCTTTCGCATTTTACTTTGTGCGATATTTTTTTATTCACAGATGTTCAACAGCTCGTTGTACCTCCGTGTCTATCATTCAGTCTTTCTGTCTACTTGCGTCTGCGTCTTGTGTTTCAACACACTGAGCACGAAATCTTGCACAGATATTTCCATATTTCTGATACTCATCGCATCAGTATCCTGTGTGTGTTT
Source organism: Aphaenogaster rudis (assembly GCA_003063815.1). Classification (NCBI taxonomy): domain Eukaryota; kingdom Metazoa; phylum Arthropoda; class Insecta; order Hymenoptera; family Formicidae; genus Aphaenogaster; species Aphaenogaster rudis. Next base: position 41,528 of record NJRL01000399.1, read on the forward strand.
TATATATACATATATATATATATATAAAACATCAGTTCATTTTTCTGATGTAGATGAACCGCAGCGGCCAAGCATATTATTTCGATGATTAGCAATAAGTCAAACAGTATGTTGCCATGTGTAGTTAAAGGGAGATCGGCTTCTAGGGCAAAAGCCGCCGCCACTAGGGATGACTTCCAGGGGTACGCGGGAGAAGGCGGCAGACAGAATGAATCGGCAATTCCCCGCGGTACTTAATAATTTTATTTACGTAAAAATACAAAGCAAATCATCTCTTTCGCTATATATTAATCGCTACACATATATCTAATTGTATGTATACTTACATATACATATATATAATATGTATATCTGTGCGTATGCGTGTGCATGTGTGTGTACGTATCTGCCGAACGGTCGTGCGTATCGAGTAGGGATCGATAAGCTGTTTCTCCTTCTCGTTTATCTGACTCTCGTGGCTCAATTACGCGTACGTTATTTTTTTGCGCATTCCTTTTTTTTTTGCGTTGCGCTCTTCGCGCGGGGTTGGATAACTATTTTAAAATTCCGTCTCGCTAATCCAACTTCAGGATTAAACTTCATTGGGAGCACACCGTCCATACTTAATTGCGTTTAGGTTTCTTTTGTATATTGTCTTGCACTTTGCGAAGAAAATTATCTTTCCGCGCCCTCGGGGGCACATTCGCGTTACCGTTTACCACGAGAATATAACGCCGAGGGTGCACGCAAAAAATTGCAAAAATTTCTCTACGGGAAAACCCTCGCTCGTGACTCGCAACGTCACGCGATGCGACCGATCGGCAGAGAATTGTAATAGACTTTATTTGTTCTACTTTGGACGGCTATGAATCGTGCACAGGTATATTTTTATCTACACTTCACTCAAGAATATATACGCGTACACACATACAACTCCCACAAATATCTCCGCATCTCGAGATCTTCCGTTCGCTCGCATATATACACATTATCTGGATATCCGCATAGACCCGTAGGTACTTCCCACTAATCGGGATGATGACTGCAACAACAAAATTACATTTTTAAGATTGGGATTGGGACTGTGTTTCATGTGTCTTATTTTTCTTCTATTAAGTTTTTGAATAGTGCTATCTTTGGCATCCGTACGGTAAGCGTCTAGACTTCCCTTGAACTTCGAGAGAATTTAACTTCAGAGGAAAATGAAGATAATATTATTTTGGAAATATCGAGGTAGCATATTGTTTTTTTATATATTATAGGGATATCAATTTAATTTATGAATACGACCCTACGGAGAAATCCATAAAGGGGATTAGGAGAGAAGAAGAAGAAAAAGACCCTACGGAGGCCAAACTTGTATCTTTCGTCCATACGATAATTTTTCATGTGTTTTGTATCTCGTCCAGTTTCTTTGTGTAACAGACGAAAGTCCGTTATGTCTACCATTAAAATCCCGCTATCCCAAGAAATAGAAAGCGTCTCAATGCAGAACTTTAGATGGACATCTCGCCAAGAGAAGACTGTAATTACCGTTATGCACGTACGCGCACACGTACACACACAATCACACGATCCCTGCACAAATTTACGCATATATAGTCGTACTTTTTAGCGTCTCTCGCCAATCGTGTGCCAGTCGTAGGCAGATTCAGACGTACGGTTCTACTTAACGCTTCTCAGACGTCGTCTATCGCACATTTATCGCGGGCAAGCTTGCACCGCTGCCTTATCTCGTTTCCGTTAGGTATATCGCCACACACAAAACGCACACACGAAGCTGACACGCGAATCAAAGAGGGAGAAACACCGGGTGGGGCAAGAATGCACAGGTATCGCAGGAAGGTGCACTCGACTCGAGATAACGATGGGATAATCCCCGAAACACGATAACGGTTTCGTTTTTCGGTGCGTAGATCAACGCGATCGCCGTAAAACGAGACGCCGTGTAAGATTGGAGAAGGACGCGTGCGCAGGGAAAAGATCTCGAAGGAAGACTCTACGCTCCTTTCTCCCTCGAGAGGCGCGGGAGAGAGAATCGTCGTAGTTAGAATTAAGAGAGGGTTTGCGATACGATTTTTAAAAAAATGAAAATCCGCGCACGCGCTAGAGGAGAGAAAAAGGAAAAGGTGGAGAAAAAAAAAACACGAAACGTTTTGGATCTACTGTAGGGAAGGGGTACTACCACCACGCGGGAGGTCCGAAATCGATGTCCAGTGGTGGGCGTAGGCACAACGGATCCCACAATGGGCACCACGGGTCGGGCGCGGGCATGACGGCCGTGGAGCATAACGGCCACCATCCACCGCGAGAGCCGCGAAAAGAAGAGAGCACTCTCGTCAGACGGAGCTTCCGAAGGTGCGGCGACGAGTGGCGCGCCGACAGTAGGAGGTGCGTTTCAAGGGAGAACGATCGTGTGCGCCGCTTTCTTTTCTCTTTCACTTTCTCGCCGACCTTACGCGATAAAGCGCGTTATCGGTATCGCGAACGAGAACGGAAAATGTTTGTTCGACGCAGTCTCGTCGCGGAGATCCCCCATCGCAGAAGTTCGACGTTGCGAGACGGCGATTCATTTTTCAGTTTGCCGCAACATGGAGAGGATGCCGTTATTCGTTAAGGATACGCGGAAATGATTATCTTTTATTTTTTCGTTTTATATTAAAAAAGAATTTTATATAGATGTTGAGGTTGAATATAAATACGGTAGACTTACATTATCGAAACTACGATGCAATCGACGCTTTATTTAAGAAGTTTTTAACAGATGAACGTAAATTGAATAATGAACTTTTATGATTGGGGATTTTCGTTACACTTCACAAAATCGTGTTAATTGAAGTATATATATTGAAAACGAAAGACAGATATTCGACGCTTCGGTTTAAACAAGAAACGGAAGTAATAACGTAAAGGAAGTTGGTCGAGGAATGAAATGACACATTTGTTTATTTTGTCATATATCTTATAAAATAATATGAATCTTTACTGCGTACGTAATGTAATTAAAAGTATAACAAATTGAAAAATAGTTCCTCTCGGTGAAATTCTTTTATATAATCAAGATTTTGTCTCGGAGAGCATACTGAATATTTTAATTTATCGTTATCATACTACAACTCTATTCTTCAGATTAAACACTAGATAATTTAAAACACGTTTTCGCTTTTATGGTACTATGGGAACGACCAAATCTGACCGGGTTTGTATCTGAATTACATTACAATATCGCTTTATAGTCGAAGTATATATGTATATCGAAAACAAAAATATCGAAAGCAAGTTCCTGACCAACGGAGAGACATTAAACGACGAACGATCGCTTGGAGTCGAAGCGTAGGTCAATATCATATACGCGAGCCGTGTTGTCGATCGTGTCGGATCATACGTCGAGCTCGATCACTCGGTCGGACCGAATCGCGAAATCGGGATCGCGGCGGCGTGATACGACAAGATAGACACACACACACAGGCACCAATCACCTATCGTCTTCGTGTCTCTGTGTGTATGTGGCGTGTCCATCAGGTTCACGGAGAGAAGGGGGAAAAAGACAGTGCGTTTTGACGGTGGGACCAATGTCGGCGGCCCTCAGGAGGAGGAATGGTCTTGGGAGGCCGATCGGCAGGGTAGCCAAGACAGCGCGACCAAAGACTCCGGGATAGACACTTCTAGCACCTTCACGAGCAGTGAAGACAGCAACAGGGGCGATCTGCCCAAGGTACGGGGCCAGGTTACGAGCGAGTAACGTCAACCGGCTCGAAAAACAAAAAAAAATGAAAATAAAAACGCTAGAGAACGCTTCTCGAGTTGTAGCGAGTTGTAGATCGGAGTCGATCTGTTGATCGGTGATGTAGAAGGCGGAGCCCCACACACGCGCGAGGATAGACAAAGAGTTTAGGAACAAATCGTATTCGCCGGTGGATCGAGTAAAAGGGGTTTTTTTTCAGCAGCGCTTTTTGTTGCACGATCGCGACCGATCGGGAACATAGATAACGGCGCTTCATCTCGGCAATGATCACTCTCTTCCGCGCGCGAATCTACTCCACGCGCCAATCGCGGCGGATCCAAAGTGGAATACGTCGTCCAAAGTGGAATTACGGTTATTTTCTTTCTCGCTCCTAGCTTCGATAGCGTAGCGAAGAGGTGCATTGGAGAGACGGCTTGCTAATTGATGTAATTAGCGTGCAGCACTTGTAATTAGTTACTTTCGGATTACAATGTGTACCGTGTGCCAGGAGAGCCGAAGTTTCAGGGAGTGGAGAATTGCGCAATTGATCGCGCTGAGACCACTGATACCGATCGATGTGCGAATTGAGAGAGAGATATATATTACACACGCCGTAATTACGAAATTATGCTTGAACGTTTGATTTTTTTCCCTTCCATCTGTGCTGACAGGAGAGAGAACCTCTTTTGCTCGATTAACCCTAAACTTCGTGCTTAAAGGCTTGTGTGCTTGTGTTCGTTTTTATCTCGAGGTTTGTTTGTATGATTTATATCGGCTTTCTTTGTACAACTTACAGCGTTGATATAAAATTCAAGCTTATTTGGATTTCCGAGGCTGAAATCACGGAATATCGAATTCACTTTTGAATTTTCGACTCTCTAGTTGATTCAAATTATCGATGATGTTAACGTTATTTATTGTGTATATTGGTCATTTGTAACAAATATAGAATTAATATAAAAATAAGATTTTTTACTTATTGCCATCCACGATACTCCGTGAATTCAGAAATTTCAAGTAGAAATTCGTCTTCTATACAATTCTCTTGCGCCAGGCTTCTTTCAATTCCATTCCATCTTGTGCCTCTTTTGCCTAAAATCTACCGTAATTTTCCTCGAGTTTCGTAATGACATAGATTTAATAGCGACGAAGAAGATTTATGTACTTTTAAATAATGAATATAATTTCTGACATTCATTTCTCTTTTACGCCACTCTCAAGTTAAAGTACGGTCGCCCAATTTAGTTTTCGTAAGTTACATTATATAATGTAAAACGTATAAGAAGTTGCAGATAATCGATTCAATATTCGGCGTGTAAATTCTCCTGGAAATATCTAGAGAGAGAAAGAGAGAAAATGGCGTTTAGTATTACATAAAATCCATTTTGCTATTTTTACTCGCCAGTTTAATGTAAATGTATCTGTGTAAATGTGTCTGTGTGTGTGTGTGTGTTTGATTGCTGTTTTGTGGAAATAGAACATTCTGTATAAACGAATCAATAGACTTCGCTAGATAACAAAAGTGGATAATAAGTAGCAATCATGATTTGATTATAGATTATTGTGTACTTTTCTCCGTTAAGAAAACATAGGATGATTCTATCGAAAACGAAGTCGAATTATATAGTCGATTACGAATACTTCAATGGTAATGAAGATGATTTGATTTCTATATTCTATATCTACGATTTCGATATCTATTTTTGTCGGAATTAGCAGAAATTTATAACGTTGATCGATACTTCCAATTCTCCAGACGTTATAAAGCTTGATTTCTTCACAATAAATAAATAAAGATAACAAATAAATAAAGATTTATATTATTTTAGAAATAAATTATTTGAAAACAAATTGTAAGAAAATCATATAAGTACTAGACATAATTAATTGTAGAATATCCAGAAAATAGATTTTACGACTGCAATTCTGACAGATGTTGATTTGAGCATTTTCGCAAAGTTTATATTCGAATGGGCGAAATATTGCGTGCACGGCTCATCGTTCGATATGCGAAGGAGATAGGCTGTGGGGGTCGCGCGGTCCAATTATACGAAGCAAATAACTAAGATTAAATTCCCCGGGTAAACGGTCGGCAATCGGGTTTTATCTGGCAACGACTTACGTATCTCTTGAAGCAACTCGATCGGGATCAATCTTTTTCACTCTTATTTTTCAAACAAGTCACGTAACTCGGGGCTCGCTTCTATTTTCTCGGGAGCAAAAGTGGAAACTGATTGCGATGCGTGAAGGCAAAAACGAGGAAACTAAACACCGTCGAGCACGATTGATTTCTACCGACTTTGCCGAACAAATCGAAGGAGGAAGGTACGGGACTTGACGATGCGGGAATTAATTCGCGCGATTGCGTCCGATCGATAATCGTGTCGCGTTCCGGCAGGCGCAGCTCTTATCCGATAAAAGTGCATCGCGATATTGCTCTTTTGTCAACTGTGTATTTTAGTAATTTAAAAAATTTTACGTGATTTTTTCGCGAGGCAAACCGCTGGTCCAAAACGATCCAATTAAAGGACTGGCGAAGTTGCCCAGTTCTCGAAAGAAAAGCGTATCTGTTTCATAATTAATCAAATTGGATCGCGGCCAAAGGCAACCGACGAGGCTTGACGATCTCGTTAGTTGTCGTCGATCAGTCCTGAGCAAAGAATTTTTTAATATCTCTTCAATTATTACGATTTCGAGCGGTTAGCTGTTGTACAAATGAAAGAGGTTCGTACTATTGTTAATCGCGAGCGAGAAGTAGCATATAATTGCCGTCTGGCATTCAATCCTGCCAGCTCTGCGGCTCGAATATATTTGACAGGAAATTCGGATATTATATATTATATTACAATATGATTGAAAGCATCGTAACGACTTTAAAATTATTTTAAATATTTCACTGGCGTAAAAGTAGAAATGGATCATATAAAAACATGCAATTGAATCTATAGAAATTTGTGAGCTCTTGAGAATATATGATCGATTTTGTAGACTGACCCTTCTAATTTTCCAACAATGTCCAAGCAGGATTAGTGCTATTATTAAACCCGCTACAGTGAAAAGACGTGTACAGTAATAATTTTGCGAATAGAAATTTGAATTAAAATTCTGTCTTACAAGACTTCGGGCTTTCTGGTGAATCGCGCATTAGATGTCGGGAAGCTCAACCTTCGATAGGACAGAAGCCAAAAAGAGGCGACCCCTCTCCCTAAAGTAGATCCACCTGGTGAATCGTGTCGTTTTCAGATAGAGATACATCACGCTCAGGATTTTTACGCAATATTACGCATATTGACGACCACGCAGTGTTATTTGCATGCCTGCAATACATGTATATATATATTTTTTCTGAATTTGCCGGGGGCCTTCGGACACTGAAAGTTTGACAGGTGCGGGATGCATGCAGTACAGAATGCCTTACGTATTGTAATATTTGCTAGTCACGCATGTAGCGCATGAAGCAGTGGCTATTATTCGCTTTTATACGTATTACATGTTACAACAGCGCGCGTTGCTTGTGGCTCTGTAAATTTTCCGACATGCCTAGATCGCCGAAAACCATGAAGACAGCTTTTTTCATTGGGAGGATACCGAAAGACTTTGTGAAAGATGAAGACCTGTGCTTTTATTTGTTGAGAACAGCTTATTTCAGATAGCTAATTAATTTGTTCTCATTTTCTAAATTGTTCTTCGCTCTTTTTATATATCGATATAGCTTGTCCACGCACGTATCCTCTCAAATCTTATGCTAATTTAAAAACTATACATTTATATCTTACAACATTTCTTATGCTCAAGTAGTGCATTCCGCGCAAGGGAAATGTGTTGCTGCAAAGACGCAAAGCATTTCTCGGTAGCATTTGTAAATTGATGTGTGTTGCAATTGTTTTCTATTGCAGTTGTGTTCTAATTGATAAATATAGATCAATAATGGAAATACGTCAGAATACTGGAAACTAACAAGATTATACTGAGTTCATACAAACGACGAGTTTCTAAAATGACTTGCGACTAATTATTTTCGCAATAAAACAACTGTAGATTTATATAATTATATTAAGTTACACTGGTTATTAATTAACGTCGCATAAAATGTTTCTTCTCTCTATTATTGAATCTCCCTGTCTAAGCACATTTGGATTTAGGATCCAGAATTCGGACGTACATTCCGTAACATTGTTAATGGTTTATGAAGGCATGACACCCATTATCAGTAAAAGAAATACTATCCGCGCTCCGTAGCATCCGTTATCCTGGCAAGTGAGCGAGGACGGTCAGAAGATCATCGGCCACATGGTTTTGCGAAAATCGGCCGGCTCCGGAAGCTGTAGTAGTATACTCGGACTAAAAGTTGTCGGTGGCAAGCTATTGGAAGATGGTTCCATGGGCGCTCTGATCGAGAAGGTGAAAAAGGGTAGCACGGCGGACGTAGAAGGTCAACTTAGACCCGGTAAGAAGATTACAAAGTTCGGATCAAGCAATTCGGAAAATTTTCAAATCGTCCAAGTCGTAGGCATTATCTAGTTACGACGCGTTTATTACGAGCGAAATGCAAAATATGAAAATTATGTGATGATAAACGTTACAGAATACACATTATAAAATATTTTTGTCACTATGCTTCAGAGAAGTTATAATCAGAAATTAATCATTAGTTTTGAATCATTCAATATATCATCGATTATTATCACATTGAATCAATTAAATTAAATCAAAATTACGAGAATACTTACAAAAGTTTATCTTATTTGTTGAGAATCAGAAAAGATAAATTACATATCTTTAATTATATATTTCACCGCGACATATATAAGAGTATTTCTTTTCATCGTGTGATTCAATGAAAGACCTGTGCCTTGATCGTTTCACGAACATTCCGTCGTGGTAATCCGTGCTTTCAGCTTTGACGCCTTGAAAGCGCACGGCTTGTCGACAGTGCTCGCAACAATCGCGAGCAAGCCGTTTCCGTTCCCACGACCGTCCATAAGAACGAATCGGACGACGCTCGACGATCCCCTGCGGCTGTTTCAGGTGACGAGGTGATCGCGTGGAATGGGAGGTCCCTTCAAGGCAAGAGCTTCCGGGAGGTTTACGACATCATTGCCGAGTCGAGGCTGGAGCCGCAGATTGAGCTCGTAGTTGAGAGAAAGTTGTCGTCGACAACAACGGGCATGGCGCCTGCAGGACCGGGCCCATCGACGCCCATGGCATCCAGGAGGATCGTTGCTCAGAGCCAGTGGAGACAGAAACACGAGACCATCTCCGGGCCACCGACGCCGCATCACAAAGGTGACTATGCACACAGCACGTTCCGTTTCCGGCCGTCTTCCGACTTGATTTCGCTTCTGTGTATCACAAATGTCGTGATCTAGACTATTTTATCACCGACTCGTTTGGGTCAAACTCGGAATATACATATCTCTTTTTACAACTCTAAATATACTTACCATCAATTTGGTATAATATGATAGTCGTGCATGGGCTTATAGTGACGAGCGTTATCTTAATAAGTATCATAGATGCTACAAGAGGTAAATCTTACGTATATACATATGTATGAATGGAGATTATAGAAGGGGGATGAGATAGATCATTTTAGATAGACCGGCTTTCATTCTTCACAGGATGTCAGTTTGGACGTAGCACAAAGAGTTAGAAAAGAGTGTATTAGGAAGATGCGTTGTTTTAAGCTGAATGCGATTACTAGAGAATCAGAAATATTTCATGTGAATCACATCTTCGCATTTACAACTTCCTTTTAATTGGACAAAGAAACAAATTAACGTAGTTTATTTTCAATCCGTAAATGAACCCTCTTTACACCGTTTTAGGTGAGATTTATGGGGAAGATGAACAATAAGAAAAGCAGTATGTTGCAAGCATAACACGATACCAAAAAGTAACACGCGTAATACCTATATGATATTTCAATAATTTTGAAAGACGAAAGGGTTGAAAATTAATCATTCTGATTGATGAAATATTTATTTCATAATTATCGATGTCAATTAAATCCCATTAAACGTAAAATGGCGCATTGCGCTTCTCGTTACTAACACTGCGTTACTCGCATAAGTACATATACATATTAGACACATATCAGAAGCAACGCTATTGCCGCAGATTACATGGTTTTTTCGCATTTCAGGTCTTAAGAAATGTTTACTATGGGGTAGGCCTCTTTAGACAACTTTCTTTAAACCACTTTCGATTGATCAGTGTTTCTTGCCTGTATCATTAGCCTTTTATCACCGTTATCGATGACCGTTTCGTGAGATTTTATTTTCAAATCTCAACAAACGGGACCGGAGTCACGATTTCGATGCTACGGCAAGACGTATGGCGGAGCAACGAAAATTGATTTATTATTTATTCTGCCTTGAGTATTACCATCGATGTTTTACGTACATAGCTGTAGATCGTAGTGCTAATGCACCCCTCCTCCTCCCTCCGCTAAAAGAGCACCGTTGTATAGGTATAGTTTTATGGGAGCAACAACTATATTATATGTATATACAAGATATAAAGCTGCCGATATATATATTATATATATAAAATCCCTCATATCGTGCTTCCTCTCTACTTATAACAAATCACGAGTATCTCGTGTAATCCTTATGGATAAGTGTAATTTGCTGTATTTCGCCACTGTCTATTATCTCTACCATATATCGATCTAACATTATTATCATAATAACTCCCCTCATTCCTTTCGTGGCTCGTTGTCACGGATTTCCGTGATTGTGAGAACCCATCGCATGCGGACTCCACTTCTTCGAAAGACGTGGGTGTTTCCAGAACTGTTCAGAAATAGTTTATCGATTTTGCAACATCCCCGGGGGTTCGATGACGCTGTGAGATAGAACTTGGTTTTCGCATCTATAATTTCGCACACTCAAGTACCCGATCGACGCAGAGATCTCTCGAATAGACGTCTAACAGACATCTCAATCTTTCAAACACTACTTTGGACGTCTCGAAGATACATTTTCAATCTTTCTGTCGTTTGAGTATTTATCTAATACACATCGTATAAATACGAATATTAACATATTCACTGCCACCAATGCGAGCGGCGCGTCATCGGATGACGAATGGCAATGAATGTGTTAGCGCAATGAAAGCATGTGAATTGTTCATTCATTGGATCACCCCAATTTCTTCTTCTTCTTCTTCTTCATTTATCGTCGTCTTTTACTTCTATTCGTTATGTTCCTCGTGACGAATCTCGCGCACCCTCTCTCCTCGTGAATCGCTGCAAGATCGCAGATACGGAAACAAATTATATCCTAGTCGAAGCTGCACGATCACTTGCAGAATTGTACGACGCGAGGCGTGAGAAACCCTCGGTTTTAGTGACGTCGCCGGGCTCGCCGGACCTGCACGCCCAAGGACGCGGTCGACACTCCCGACATCCAACCGGAAATGCGAATGTGGGCGGTAGTATCCAGGTGAAGCTGGGCTTCGATCCCGTGGGACTTCAGCTGATCGTCACGATAATATGCGCCGCGGGACTCACGCCAAAGAGCAACGGCCAACCTAGAAACCCTTACGCCAAAGTTTTTCTGCTTCCTGACAAAAGGTGAGTAATGTATTACGAAGTGAATCTCTCACCGTATTTGATAGTACTCGATGATAATACCTTCGATCAATTGAAAATTTTGGAGAAATGCGCGTAAACTTGTAGATGTCTCGATACTTGTTTTAATGCAACTCGAATACCATCAAAACGCAATTAAATACATTTGAAATATATTACTTGACATACTTTAACGTTACAGTTTTGTTTCGTAATCCTTTAACTGTGATTAACTATTTAATTTGCAGCTTATTTTGTACTAAAGTAATTATTGATTAATTTTCCAAGTGCTTTGAAAATTTATATATATCCTTTTAAATGTCACTATAGCGAAAAATCGAAACGACGTACGAAGACTGTGGCGAACACGAACGATCCTAGATGGAATCAGACTTTCGTTTATAATGGAGTCAGACGTTCGGAGCTGAGGAAGAGAGCACTGGAGATTACGGTCTGGGACTACGCTAGGTACGAGGCGAACGATTTCCTCGGCGAGGCTGTCCTGGAATTGGCAGTATGTCTCCTGGACGAGGAACCAGAATGGCATTCTCTGACCGCTCACGGAGAACACCGGCACGTTAGGTATGAATTGCACTCGCGGATGCTAGTAGTTCCAATGCCAATGCTAAAAGCGATCAAATAAATACCTCGCATTGATACGAATCTCTTGCGGAATGTTTGACAATGTTCCCATATTATATCTTACTCTGCGTAAAGTGTGACGTAACATTATACGGTGGCTTATCTCGTGGGCCTCAGAAACTTGTATTTTAAGACAAAGAGGAGTCCGTATTCTTCGGCATTCTAAACAAATAGAAATAAATTTAATGTCGCGAAACGACAGTGTCTATCGCTGAGACCATTAACTACTTTTTACTCTTTAGGCATTACCAAGATTCTGATGACATGATAGACTGTCATCTTAGTCCACCGTCGACCACCTCGAGATTAAGTGACTCCGACACCTCAGAGTGCGACATTACGGATTGTGACGTATCGAGAGAACAAAGAAGAACGGCTGACGGTGCCAGCATAAGCAGTATCGGCAGTTCCTCTAGGTAAGGCCATCTCTTAATATCTCCATAGTATATATAAATCTCCTGGTCTAAGAGAGTATATTAATGAAACCGCCCGAAAAATCGGCCAACTTAGAATGTCTGAATATCGCATAAATTCGTCGTACGCAAATCGAAACGTTTATGTGAGAATCATAAGATATCGTGACGGAACAATTGAGATAAATTGATACTTTATACATTATTGAGAATTAAATGCGGCAGTTATCCAAATGCGTTACAATCAGCATACTTGATCGGTAGGAATTGCATTATTAATCTGGCAGAGTTACTGCCCCCGACTTAAGATCTAGTTTACAGATCTCGTAACTATTGTTATTGTTGCATAATAGTTATTCTCGTGTTACCTGTATTGCGGTCTTTATTACACAAGGAAACGTTATTTCGGTGTATAATATACAGAGTGTTTTCCCGCAAGAATTCCTTTCGTTAGAATCAGACATTGATTCGATTTACGCGATTAGAGAGAACTTTACACGAGACAAATATATAATAAAGGAGTTTTCATTAATTTCCTTTACTGGATTGTTTTGGCCTCTCTCTATCGATCATTGCCGTAAAGTTATTGTAGAGTCGTTTTTTTAATCATTTGAAAATAGTTTCCGTGAAGTTTTGGAAGCGGTTCCGATAATAAAATTTAATTTTTTTTTTCTTATATGACTAAAACGTAAGCCAAGTACAGGGGGGGAAATAGAGACAAGTATGAACATATAAAATAAACGATTGCGAACGGAAGTTTGAAAAAAAGACAAGACTCGAATGGGAGGGGTCAATCAAAAGAAAGAGAGAGGGTAAAAGCCAAGTTATAAGACTGGGCAACAAGCCAATTGACATAGTAGTTGGCTCGCGACCGTTGCTAGCTCCGGAAGTCAGGCTTAAACTCGTATCCATATTAATATTCCAACGATGATGTCCGATTATTATTTCTGAGTATAAAGTGATTTTTGTATCAAAGCTTCCGAGTATTCTATTTACGTGCAGAAACGTAAGAAACGATACTGCACGTTAAAAGAGAATGGGGATAAGAAGATAACAGTCTAAAGTGTATGTTAATCGTTCGTGATAATGAACCCATTCGAAATCGCACATCTGCTAAGTTAATCGATCTCAGAGAAGAAACTTAGAGATACATGCTGCTGCAGTAAATTATTCAGTTACGAAAATGTGAAACCCGTGAAATCCCCATCGCGTGAACGTTTAGTCATTAACGACAACGAAATTTACAGCGTAATAAAATTCGTGATATGCGTGTGTGCGCGACATTTAATTCCTGTATGTTTGGAAAGTAAACTTCTCGAAATTGTTCCAACGACGCGTCTTGCTCTCGCTTTAAAGATAGCTTGCCCATAAATTTTTTTATCAGCGATACACGCGGCAAATCGAATCAATGTAGCGGATTCAATGAACACGTAGGCTATCTTCGATAGGCTTGGCAGGTAGAGTGGCAGAGATGGGGATAAGCCGAGATACTATCCGGCATCGCTCTGCACTTCTTTTATACCGAACAGCTTCGATCTGCAAAGCGGACGCTTCTATCCCTAAGCGCGCATTAGCCTGTAAAAGCTTTTTCCGAATAATTGAAACATTCCAGCCTGCTCTGAGAGCGGCGGACATCCTGCACATATTTAAACAACCTTCAGTATCGTTTAATGAGATTATTCGAAAGGGTTTCGCCAGTTACATTAACATATCCATCGTCGTCGAACCAAATCGGCGGCACTAACACGATGGACAATGTGTGCGTTTTAATAAAATATTTTTATTATAGTTATTATATTATTACAGTTCTCTGCGCGAGAATATACGTTATTATATTTAATGATCAAGTACGGATAGCTCTTCTGATTCCGAGAACTAATTACAAAAAAAATTTACACAATGTTGTACAAGTTCTATATTATTTCTCTTCACGCCTTCGCGATTAAAACATTGCTAGAATACCAAAGATATTATGTATCTATACATAGAAGTCTATAATCGAACACATTCTTTGAAGTTTTAATTGATATACATAAATGTGGCTAAAATATTTTACGTTAAAATGTATGACCTGTGGAGAGATAAGAAACAATAGAAAATGACGCGTCGGCCGCGGCCGCGCCACCGCCTCCTGATTTTGATTTTAATCGTGTGCTTTGTGATTTATTTTTTAGGTTTCATAATATGCCGTCAAATTATAAGCGGTACGGCCATTACAATTTATATCTTCTCCTCTTTCACGAATCACGCAGTCACACGTCTTGCATCCTCACCGCTAGGTTCTAATGTATTGCGCGTAGATCAGTCAGTTAGTCATGCCGACAAGCCGGAGATGTAATAGGGACGAGACAACGGGACGTGTACTGATGTGATCACCTAGCTAATTTAATTTAAGAACGGACAACAAAGGCACGAAAAACCTCCATTTGACCAGAATATTACTCTCATGAATGGATGGGAGGAAGGCAGGAGAGAAAATGTCCTTTCTTTTTTTTTTTGCTAAAGAGAGAAACGACGACTGTGATACGGACGTCTGATCGGTGACGAGAAACACTGCTATCGGCATCAAACGCAAATCTCTAACATCCTTTTGTACTTTTCCACGCGCGATATCGTACACGCAAGTCGGTGAATATTGCAATGCACGACGTTTCGGATTACAAAATTTTCGGGGCAATTTCTATCCTTTGTCTTCGTTCTTTCTCAAAGCGCGAAAATATAGTGAAATGTACAACGAGATATTAAGTGCGAATATTTAGCGAATCGTCATCCATGTAGGCACTTTAGACGTCATGCTGTCATTGCTTCTTGCATATACGCATATTATATATTAGATGCGACAAGACATGGCTTCTAGAATGCTTAGTGCATTGCAGTGCATCGGCCGGGGTGGATTGAATCTCTCTCTCTCTCTCTCGAAGCTTTAACTGCAATTCGCCCGATTTTCGTGACTGTCTTGTCCATCGACGTGTTGCTTTTTGTTGCCAAGAATGGTGAAAATTATTCTGGATTTTATATCTCACACATCTCTCACGGTCGTTCTTTTCGACGCGCAGTACTTTACTTACGCAGACTTGGCACTCACTTGGGACGCACTTACACGGCATATTCTTAATTTACGACGAGTCACCCTTTTTTTATCGCGCGTATTCTCATTTTTGGCAACGAAAGGAGTCCCGCGATCGAGAACACCCAAAAATCAAAGAGAACGCTCGACTGCATTGCCGAGTAACTTGGAGCTGCTTCGCGCCAAATTAGGAGATCTGCATTCGCAGTTTGATCTGAGGAGTCGAATCGAGTTCACGCTTGTATCTTATGCGCCAAGGTTTATATGAAGAAAATTCGAGAGGTAGTGTTAACGCGAGTGAGAAGACTTTGCGGATTTTATCTTTACCTCGACGTTTCGGCTCCGTCCTCGGTACTGCGTAGCTCATTCTCACTCCTAGCGTTCTGAACATTTTCCGCTTCCCCACCATCCTGGCCGCATGCATTTTAATGATTAGCGCGAGATCACAGCACTCGCCTCATTTAACTTGTAAGGCACGCAACATTCACTGATTGATAAAAAAAATGAACGCATGCTGGAGCAGCCACTATTCTAGCCCGCCGCCGGAGAGGGAACTCTGCGTCGATGGGGAGCATCGGAGTCGAAGAGATATGTCGCCTCAGGGACGCAAAAGGGCAGCCCTAATGATTTCTCGTGATCAACCTGCTTCTATCGGCTCGAGTTACCAGACATATCGTAAGGTAAGTGTTCGAGAACGTTTGACTTTAATTTTGATCTGAGCATCGATCGCAGAGATGTTTAGAATCGAGCATTCAGAAGTTACAAAGAGAAGAATATGTGTGTATTCGAGCTTTGATCAGAATTTTTAACTAAAAAAAGAGCTGGCGAGAATTAATCGATGAATAAAAAAAAAGAAAACAATTATAGATACGGTAATTATTCCGAATCACGGCTCTACCTTCAAATGGGCTGGTAATTTTTTTAATGGCTGTTTATGGTTAGAGAGTAATGTAAATAACAATTTTCAGTCGGGGGAAGTCCAAGAAAAAAATTAAAAAAAAAAAAAGACTTATAAAAACTTAAGTAGACAGATAAATGTGGAAATTATATACGTTAATACTATATTATTGATTCTAATATCAATAACATAGTACTAACGTATATTATTTGCACATTTCAGTAAATGCTTAACTCCGCCTCTCCCCTTGCACTCCCACCCCAAAAAATATATAACCCTACCCAAACTAATTTCGTGGTGTGGGTGGAAAAGTGTATGCGTGGAGCAAGTTCCGCCTCCCCCCTTCGGGGGGGCTCCACTTTCTTCGGTAAAGCAGAGCATACACTTTTCCACCCACATCACAAAATTGATTTGGGTAGGGTTATATGTTTGGGGAATGGGGGTGCAGGGGAAAGACGGAGCCCCTCTCCCACCCAAACATTTACTGAAATGTGCAAATTGTACCGATTAATAATATAGTATTAACGTATATTATTTGCTCATTTAAGTAAATGCTTGTGCTCCGTCCCTCCCCCTGCATCCCCACCCCAAAAAATATATAATCCTACCCAAACTAATTTCGTAGTGTGGAAAAGTATATGCGTGGAGGCAATAGGTTCCGCCCCCCCCCCCAATGGTGGCCTTTTCTTTATAAATTTTTTTTCTTGGACTTCCTCCGACTGAAAATTGTTATTTACATTACTCTCTAACCATAAAAAGTCATTTAAAAAATTACCAGCCCATTTGAAGGTGGAGCCGTGATTCGGAATAATTACCATAGATACTCCATTGCTGCATGAGACATCGATTAAATATGTTAAATGTCGTTATTAAATATGTTAAATATGTTAAATAAATTATATATGTTATTAAATAACGTTTATCGAAATGTACCCTTGTACATTATTAAATACACATTACAGGACGAGATCCATCGGTCAATGATGGGTCACAGGTCACACAGCGCGGCACCTATGGACTCTCCGAGTGCCAGATACCGAGGAAGGTCTCAGAGTCCCACCGGTCATCGTTCCTTGTCTCCACCCGAGCACAGATCCATTCCCTACTCGCACGGATATGTCCCTACGACGAGGTATAAAAAAATATCACGGGAAAATTCTTTGACATTATTTAGATTACAAGCTTATGGGAACTGGAACAGTGGACTTACCATTGCTCTCATTCAGATTCGGATCGAGATCGGCGACCGCCACACCTACTGGATCGCCGAAGAAACGTCAGCTACCTCAAATCCCGGCAGCTTTGAAGGAAAGAGTCACGCAAGATTTTGAGGAACGAGCAAGATTCATGAGACATCGCAACAGGCAGTCGATATACAGGAGCACGGGTATGGGAGGTGAGTCTCAACGTTTTCTATCGGGAAAGTTAATGCGTTTGTCAGATATTTATTTATTTGGCACTATTGAAAGAATGAAAGAAAGAATATTTTTAATTCTTTTTATAAATTTTTTTATTACTGTATTTTAAATAACTGATAAATTTATTTCTAGGCTGGGAAAAGCATTACAGCGGCCTTTCGGACTCGGATCTTCCTTCAATTGGATACGATCCACTAACGTTGCCACACAGTCACGCTCACAGATTGCACAGGCCAAGGAGGGGGCACTTAAGTCCCGACAAAGATGTACTTGGCGACCTTGGAGATTCTGACATGGAGAGCATAGCTTCGGTAACGAGCAGTGCCTTTAGTACGCAATCGGAACGACCACGTGGATCGAGATTAATGTGAGTATAGTTTCATAATTAAATTTCTGTTATTTTACCATACGGACCACCTCGCGTTGCGGCAGTCAATGTGCAAAGCAACACAGATTCAAGAGAGTACCCCGTTAGGAAGGAGGATCCGAGCATCGAGTGTGCTGCCTTAAATATATATCGCTGCAACATTAGGATGTATCGTCTGTTATACCGTCTGAACTTTTATGTTACGTTATATTAAAATCAATAATCTGAGCAATAGCACACTCACCGGCTCGACCTCTTGAGTCAAGGAAAATCCCTGGATTAAATGGACATTGTCAACTAAATGGATATCCCGTAGTTGCACATTTTCACATCCTGCTTGTGTTCGTGTCAAGTCTTCCGATATCCTTCCCGCCTTCTCTACGGAGCGACTAGATTGCACTTCCTATGCACCGTGTCAATGTCCATTTAATTAGTGCCCCATTCTAAGAAAGCAGGGGTCAGTGCGTGGCGTTGGTCGAACGGTTAGGTAGTTGTGTCTCATCGCGTCAATAGAAAAGAAGAAAAAGCATTGCAAAGTACATCGATCGCCGCGTGTCTCTTCTGAAATGCCGACCCGTTGTTCTCGGCGAATCGACAGAGTCGAATTCTGAGATGTTAATGACCGATATGCGTTCGATCGATCGCGAACGCGCGGTTAAATAAAAAAAAGAGAAAAAAAAGGAGCAAAAGAAAGATGAAAAGCGGAATGGGCTCGTTCTTTGGTTGTGTTCCCGCAAGAGCGCTAAACTCTCTATATGAAAAACATTGTTTACAGACCGACAGTTAAAAACGTTTTAATACCCGGTGCCATATCCCCCATACCCCCGCCCCCTAGGCGCAATAGGCGCAGGCACAAACTTAGGGTACCTTGCAGCGAATGTCATTGTCCCACCAAGCCCAGAAGCAACAACCCTAGCAAGTGTCCCACCCTATATCCCCTCGTACGGAGCAAGTCCGCAGTGGTACGCTCATTGTACAAAAAGATGTGTACGCCATTCACGAGATCGCAGACCGTCGACGAGAACATGCTGAGATATTACAGCTCCGAGACCAGCGAGTACAGCGTTTCCGAGGGGAACATACTCAAGCCAGAGAGACTCGTAGCTAGTAGTGCTAAGAATCGTATACCGGCGACATACGTCGAGGATTGCCTCCGGGTCGACTTTAACGATCGTTTTGTGGAGAAGTTTCGTTCTAAGTATTCGACGCCGTATCTCGCGGGAGGATTCGATACGTTGTCGCGTGAACGCGACGATTCCGCGGCGATGAGGACGGCGACGACGACGACGACAACGACGACGATGACGACGACGACGAGGACGAGGACAAGACCACCGATTGTTTCGGGGGATCCGATTGATCTCCCTGACCATTTCGATATTAGGAGCATAGATGCTAGATTGCATCCGCGTAGATCTTTTTTGTCCGCTAAGACTAGGAGCTTCGATTACGTGATGCACGATACATACGGTGATCGTTTCGGTACTAGGCCAGGGGCCGTCGGTCTGCTATCGCGCCGGGCCAAGAGTTTCGAGTACGAGAGCATTTCGAGCAACATATTCAGCGACGACAGTCTCAGGACGGCCAGGAGAAAGCTCAAGCGGAATCTCTCTCTCAGCGACGCCGGATACGGTGACAAGATACCGGCGCTGGACGATCAGAGCAAGTCCTACTTCGATTCTAACGGTGACGACAAAGTGCCTACGAGTCTCGCGAGCAAAGAGACGAATTACGATTTTCTGCTCGATCAGGACCACAAACCGTTTTATGGATACGACTCGGAGCTCAGCTGCGGCGAGACGGAGATTTACGTTCCGAGTTTCAACAAGCAGAACACCGAGACCGACGATTATCGAGCCTCGTACAGTTCCCGTTTAACGGACGACAATGATCTCTTCAGCGACAACGACCGTGCTAATCTCAGGAATATTCTGGACAAGGATGACACCAGCAAGAGAAAATACACTGACGGAAGTTATTTGAATCACGACTCCTCGTATATCAGAGACATATCTTCGGAGACAAGAACCAAGAACGTAGATAGCGATCTTCGTAATTCGATCGGTGATCATAGTTATTGCAATATCGAGGAGGCTCTTTCATCCAGTAAAAATTACGATCGCGATATTCTTGCGAGATCCGCCACGAAAATCCATGACGCCTCTAACATGGATAAGTGGATGTCAAAAAACGTAAAAGGTGTCCTGCGATCTCATGAAGCAACTGATCGTTCTTATCAGAGGGATGGATACAAGGATCGCAAGAACTGGGACACCGATTACGACGAAGGATTTGTAGACCGAGAGAAAGTCGACGACTACGATCAGAAACAGTTTAGCTACCTAGACAAGGGCATTTGTGCCTTAAGAATTGGCAGATCAACGCACGAAGGAGAGTACTTTCACAACGGAACGGAACGGACTTGCGTCGTTCAAGGAAAATGTTACGCACAGTCCGATGATGACGATAGGAAGCTCACGACGAGTGATTACATCAGTTATCGTTCGTCTGACGACTATGAGTATCGGACTACGCACACCGCAGATACGGAAACGTACGAGGACGGCTCCATGTTGCGAAGACGAAGACGAAGAAGCAGGAGAGGCAGTAGAGAGGGACGTACAGATGACTACGAAGATCTGCGGGCCAGACACGCGTTAGACGCTCAGTCGAGATTAACGGAAAGCAAGAGATTGATGACGATCCAACGAACGGAGTCCACGCCAACCATACACTCGGACGAGGACCTGAGCTCGACTGCGGATCGCGCCAGACGCATGTATCGCCGCAGGCGAAACAGCAGCTGTCCAGAGAGCAGAGATCTACGAATGTACGGTCCGCGAGGAAACGACGAGAGAACGAATATTGTGCTGGACTCTGACGAGGAATTTGGCTCGATGGAGACGGTAGTTGGCGCCGATTATTTCCGTCGTACTTCGGGCTACGTGGCGGACGCTAGAGCGAACGACGGCGTTAGATCGGGCTTCTTTGACGCGGAACAAGATCGTGGTAGCTACTTAGACGCAAGATACGATCACGAGGACCGATATCAGGATCGCAGTTATCCGATGGTACGCGAGCTAGTTAGGTCAGGGTCGCAGCGTTCTTCGAGTCGCGAGGCGCGACTCGTGTCGCGCGCTAGGCGTAAGAGTAGTTGCCCGGAGTGTCGTGATCTAGCACTGTCCTCCTCGGAGTTAGGTAGGTCGGGATCGCTATCGCGGAAAGGTGATGATCTTCGGCGTTCATCGTTAGAGACGAAGCATAGATATCGTAGGCGGAACAGCAGCTGTCCGGAGGCTAGGGATCTCGAAATGCTCGAGAAGAGGCAGCGTCAACAGCAACTCGTGCAGTTCCATCACCAGCAACAGCGGCACCCGAGTCAGCAATATCAGCAGCAGCAGCAGCAGCAACGGCAGCAGCAGCAAACGCAGCATCAGCAACCGCAGGGAAGTAGTAAAAGGAACGTGGCGATCAGCGACACCCTCGAGTACTATGAGTACTCGATGGAGAGCGAGAGCCAGTGCAGCGAGAACTGCGGATTTGGCCCGTGCGATCCGCGTAGGCCCCGTAACCGAGCACCCCGCCCTGGTAACGCTAATTCGAGTCTCTTTGATTCCCAAACCGCTACCTCCGACACTGCTAAAAACTACCACCCACGGATCGACGATCATCACCACCAACACCCACAAAACACGAAAACGTCGCCGCTCGCCAATATCGCCGACGTGGCGTCGACGTTCCTGCCACCGTTGCCGCCGTCGTCCTCGTCGTCCGCCCGACGACTCCGAAAAAAATCCGCTTACGACGTCGACGTCGTCGCCGCCGTCGCCGATCGTCGCGACGACGACGACGCTCGGAATCGTCGTTCCTCATCTATGCCCGAAAGCAGCGAGTACACCAGTCAGTCGAGCTCGTACGAGAAGACATCCAGACGCCAGGTCATCGACAACGGGCATGGCGAGCACGACAAGAGAAGCCAGTTCACCAGGAGTCTCAGTAATGCCGATGTGCCGCAGGATGAGAAAGGTGAGAGAGAAAATTTACACTAACTAAAATTAGCTCTATTCTTTACAATAATTGAAATGTTATTTCGACAAATTTTTAATAACAGTATGTATCTTACATATATCATTTTCATTATCACGAATAAATATCGTAATCGCGCTTTTAATTTTTGCATATTTATAATATCGAAAGCTGCGCTCATTAAAATTAAGATTCTCAGTTTTCAAATTTGATTTCTCTACTATATGTCCCTACATATTGCGTTTTAACAGAAATTTTGTTTGATATCCAGCTTCGATTTTTTGTTGATGCATATAAATTCTCTTTAAAAAGGTATTGATTTTACTGTTACGATGTTGCGATATATTTAGCTGAGAGAGCGAAGACCGAACTCTGCAGAAGTGTAACATAAATTTTCCTCGAGATTTATAGTCACGAATTCGTTGCACTCGAATTAGCGGTAGTTAATAAACTGCGGACATACGTCCATACGAACGTTCTGAAAGTTCTCTTCAAGTTCGTGGAATCACGAACGTCTTCTTCTGTCTGTCATTCAACGATAATAAAGCAAAGATTGGACACGCATTGCTCTTTATATTTTATATGACAATTATATTTTAACGTTGTCTTACAAAATCTACATATAATTTTACTGACCGAAGTTAATGTAAAGTTCTATTCTTTTATGTAAACTCGTTCCGTGCTCTCGTTTCCTTATTTTTTAAACTGACATCGCAAAAGACAGTACGAGAACGGACAGAAACTTGGCCCACAGTTTTTTTACACTTCAAACCTCGGGTCGCGCTAATTTAATTCTGTACATGTACAAGTACGTGTCCTTGTTTCGCAGACACGGGTAGTTACAGCGATACGGCGATTGCATTGAACGTTGAAGACGCAGCGAGGAGAGGTCGTAAGAGCTCGCCGGGAAGTAAAAGCGGAAGCGGCAGCAGTAGCGGAAGCGCGGTGCAGTACCAAGCGGGTCTGGGCAAGAAGAGCAATAGCACCAGCCAATTATCCGCGACAGGTAACACATTGTCACACCGACCATTTCTAGTTAAGTTTGCGTTTAGTCTCTACGTGTTATACGTAGTCGTGATTTTTCGTAAAGACCGATCGTTCGCGCGAAAGTAACGTCTCCCGGTGCGCGGTATTAGAACGTTTGATCGATGTATGACACCATCTTGCGCGACATTAGACAGTTTTCTATTTTCCTGACGTTTATATCTTCTCTCTTTAGTGAAAAGGATATCGTTTTCTTCAGAACATCAATATTTCTTAAATTAGGATAGTGTAGTCTAGCATCATTAGTGTGTAGATTATAACGGTGTGCTCTCGCTACGTACATACAAATGAAGATGATGCAAATATGTCGTCGAAATATAGACGTGCTGTGTTAAACGTTTATGAAGAAGAATTCGATGGCTTTGAATCCGTACGGCAGAAATTTTTGTTTACGTCTTACGTAACATTTATAGTCAAAACATGAATAAAGAATCATTAAGAAGAATGAGGAACTATGGGTAAGAAGCAATGTCGCAATGATGCATAACTAAGGAATGCAAATATAAGTATTTGATGACGTGCGCGCGCGATTGATGAAATACACTTGCGATCTTAATCCTAATCATGAAGCACAGTATTTACGGTGTGATTGATTACAAACCGGAGATATAAAACATAAGCAAAATAATTGACAAATTGAAAATGATACAAGTGCGTTGTGCTTTGTCGATTCTGTTAATTATTCCTTATCCGTTATACCTTATTCTTCGCATTTCACGAGTCTTGATCATTACGATCGCGCGGATTGCATTACAATTCGATTCGATGGGTAACGAATTGAACGATAACAAGAGCATATCGTAGACAAAGCAAAAAAAACCCAATAAGCGGGGCAGTATGTACATTCTAATTGTATTCTTGTTTTCTCCGCCATCCCTCCTCATCTCTATCTGCCTCTTCTTCGACATGAACACACTCACACTTTACTTCTACCAACCAACCACCTCTCGACGCTGGGGGACCATTCACGTCATCGATCTGCACCCACCTGCACGATTTCTCATCGCGGCGGCCGATCGTCGCCCCGCGCGCTCGTGCGCTCGTGTTCACGGAACACTCCACACGGATCACCATCATCGATTTGCTGGACCGATCGTCAAAACAAAAAAAAACAACAAAATAAAAAAATTCGAACCGGTACTCTCGTATACTTACGAAAAAAAAAATAAAAAAATTTACGCCTGCAAAATCGACTCGATAAACTGACATCACGCTCACAACTGTTGCTCTTGCTTACCGCAACTTGCAACCACAAACGAACGAACGAACGAACGAAACGAAACGAACGAAATGTTACAACAAAACTATATCACGTCACGCAAAATCCATAACATACCACGTGCGTCTGTTGGTGGTACATGCGTGGGCGAGGAAGGACGGAAACGGCGGCTGGGTTTCGGGAAGAAGGGGAAGTCGTCCTTTACAGTTCACAGGAGCGAGGAGGTCCTGCCGCCGGAGGACACGGTCGGTGGTAGGAGCGGCCGGCAGCCGAGCTCCGCGAGCAGCGACGGCGAGGGGAGCGGCGACGGGGACAGGTCCGACTTGCTCTCTCTCAGTAGAACTCCTCTCTTTTTCATCTCTCTTTCGCTTTATTTTCCTCATTACTTTTGCATTTGACGCGGGAGCGATCGACAACGGTCGGTCGAAGGAGATCTTTTACGTCTTACGCGGGGCGGGCGCGTTCACCATCGTCTTCGAAATCGTACGTCTTCGCGACAATGAATTCTGAATGTTTGAGCGAAGACTATTTTATGTCGACGATACGCATAGTCCATATCGCGCGTAATAGAGATTGTCGCGCGAGTGGAAGAGCGAGGCACTGATAGAGGTTTTTACTCAGGTATACTCTGATCCCATTAGTCGTAAAATTGGATCAAGCCTTCGACGAAATGTGAGTACACGTTGCAGGAGGACTTGCGATAGGAAGAACAAGAGCTACCGTCCGACCCTACCGATGAACACCGTTGTTAACAGCAACAATGAAACACACCACACATCACTCTTTAGAGGCCGTGCTTTAATCGGAGTCGTGCGAGTCTCTCTCGTGATTGTTGTCGGAAAATACTCTCTTGCCTAAAGTTGAACCGGCTCAGTACGGCGGATCCACAAAGGATCCTCGTACGCGTTGCCGTCGAGCATTATTTCTCTTTTTTCCTTTTTTTTTTAGACAATCGAAGAGAGAAAGTATTTTGCGAATCTGCACGTTTCTACAAATGGTCACGAGGTGATTCCTTTCCTTCTCGTTATTCTAGATCGTAGATGCTATTTCTACGTAGCATTGATACGTTATTTCTAGAGGAACGTTCGCACGAGTTTCCTGGGCTGTAATCTAGCCGTATCGATACGCGTGTCAAATTGTCTGCCTCCTTTTTGTATTTCTTCAGAGATGCAGAGTCTCAGTTAGTATTTATTCCGATATGACGCGAGCCACGCAGATCAGGAAACTCATATACTAGTTGCACAAGTATAGTTGTGCTGGCGCCTTTTCGTGACTCTAGAATAGTGTCTCGGCACCGTGTGTCACGTTATAATCGTACCGTTCCATACAGCTTTTGAATCTAGATCGTCGCGTGGTCAATTTGAATTTTTCGATTGCATCGAGGTAAGTTGGCCACCTGTGTGATACGTTATTTTTTTATTATTTCTTAGAAGCCGCTGTTGATACGTGCTTAAGGTGAGAGTGCGCTACTCACACGGCTTTGACTTTTCGATGTCCTGAATCGTTGCAATGCTTTTACGGAGCATTTTTACGTTATGGTATACATATACATATATATATATGCATATCACTGATTATGAATCCATCGTTGAATGTGCTGTCAGATAAATTATTACCGGACAATCCTTACGTACTGATTTGATAATTATATATCTTCATTCTGTTTTTTAAATTCGCTGTACAAATTATAAGTGTACAAATATAACTGTGTATATAATTGTCTGTGTACTTAAGGCGTCCGGAGAATATATTAAATAATCACATAGTGGAAGTAGATGTATATCATGTAACTTTTCTAGAGTTATGATTAACTAAATTTTACGTATAGCATTATCATATATAAAAAAAGATATATTAATTATTTCTGATTACGATTAACTTTTGTCTCGACAACCTGCGTGAATTAATTAAAAAAAAGATTAATAGAACATACTACTCGATAGATGGCTGAAGGTTCATCAATATGTGCTTTTGCGCTCTATCTATTACTATTCAAACAAACTTTTATTGGATCGTCAATGATATTTCTTATTCCTATAAATCGACTTTATTTGCATTTAGCAATCCCAGAGAGAATACTCTGTTATGATTCATGCAAACGCTATCGCGTTATTATTTATGATAGAACGAATGTCTAAACTTTAAATTTTTTACGTAGGTCATTAAGATTAAATATATTTCTTGTGTTGATGTCAAATGCAAATACCCGCGCAATGTTATCCCGTTACATTTCACTCCAAATATCACACCTCAATAAATTATCAAACTCCCTTTTCCTATCTATATAGAATTTAATTCAAAGTGCTTCTCGAGTTATAAGATCTCATTCCAGCTCTGCATTTTTTACCACTGATCATTAGACTATTTCTGGAAAGTGAGCAGGGAGACATCAAGCAAAAACGAAAGAGCAAAGGAAAGAGGGAATGAGAGAAGTTTGCACGAGAGAGAGAGAGAGAGAGAGAGAGAGAGAGAGAGAGAGAGAGAGAGAGAGAGAGAGAGAGAAAGAGAAAAAGAGAGAAAGAGAGAAAAAAGTAGCCAACAAATATGTTACACGCTAAAACTGTGTTTGTTGTTCTGTCGTTCCATCACATTGCTCGTGCGGAGACGCACTAAAATAATGACCGGCAATTCGGCAGTCCCCTTGGATACCTGAGGATGAGGGAGCGATGAGCCGCTGCAGTTACCGACGCACGCAGATATTAGTGAAAGACAATAGTTTAGCGGTATTTCTTGTTTGGTTTACAACGCAGAGTGCGGCGGGATGCTCATCGGCATTGGTGGAAGCGCCAGCGCCGTGGCACGCGGTGCTGGCTTTACAAGCCGGAAGCGTAACAGCACGCCGAGCAGCATACCACGATCCGAGGAGATCATGCCGGCCTATCAACGCTTTGACAACAAACAGGCAGGATCCGCAGCCAGCGATATCGCCGGAAGTCTCAACTCGATCTCTAGTTCCGAAGGAAGCTCGTAAGTAGTGGACTCCACCTGTGGCGACCAATTCTGCAAGCGGAAGCGCGAGATTCCTGATACATACATTCACTCTCTCTCTCTCTCTCTCTCTCTCTCTCTCTCTCTCTCTCTCTCTCTCTCTCTCTCTCTCTCTCTCTCTCT
>NJRL01000399.1:69627-81210 GCA_003063815.1 Aphaenogaster rudis
TTTCTCTCTTCTTTTATGTCATTTGATGCTGGTCCTGCTACAGACTTCTGTTTCTCTGCGGTCTCATTTACATTCTGCCCTTTTGTAGGCCGCGTGCACTTTGACTAAACGATAAGTTGTAAGTTGTAGTTAAACTGTAATGAAGGGAGTGAGTTCGTAGATTAATTTATTATTAGGAGAGAGTATCAAAAATATTCTAGAATAACAGATTTTGTTTGGAATATATTCTCCTGCTGAGTGTATACTAAAGTATATTACTTAAATATACTACTAGTAAATTAGACTCATTAAAATATATCTCAAACAGAGTTTCTCCTGTTTATTGCATTTCTGTTCCACGAGAATATGGATTGAAGAAAAATCGAAATGAAAATATGAAATAAAAATTTAAACAGATGTGATATAATATATAAATTCGTATTACGTATGTCGTTGGATTTTCATGTTAAGAAACTCTTAGAAATGAACAGTAATGTCGAGTATGGATGTAACACCTACCGTCGATTTATACGCTCCGAATGACTACTTACTTTAGAATTGTTTAGTGAGTCCACTTACTTGAGGTGTTCACAGGTTGCAGCTCATTGCTTATCGTTTGTCAACGTACGTGCCAGCTTATTGCCTTCTCATTCTTTAACCAGTGGGGACTTATTCTTTGTCGTTCACAAAGATTACTTGGTTAATTGGAAAAATTGTTTCAAGTTTTATTTATGCGTTGTATAAATACCATCAAAATAATTAAAAATTATAGAATCATAATGAATTGTTATTATTGTTACCATAGAATCACATCTTAATTATAGACGAAGAATAATCCTGCTGGCTTATTTAATTATCTTACTCCTTGTATGCGTCAAGATCTGTCTATACAAAAAATCGTAAACGTTCCAGATCGATTATTAAATCTTCAAATTGTGTGACTGAAGATATGTCAGCAATACGTCCATGATTTGAACTGTGCAATTACATGACTGCGGCCACACGCTTTTTCTCATGCCTCTTCGATTTTTGCCAATTTGCAATTCAGATTATCCATGACAGATTATCCATGACTTTTCTCAATCACAGTTTCTTTCTCGATTTACCGCATATTAAACAAAGCGTTATATATGAAAGCCTTACATGAATATCAGAAATTTACTGTTTGTATATCATATTTCATATTTTACTGCAAGACGAGTAATTTGTTTTTACATCTGTTTATTCTCCCCTTTTTAATTTCAGTGAGTTTTCGACATGTAATAATTGAATAATAACTTATATAATCAGTATTACATTTTAGGAAATGCAATATTTTTTAGTATAAAGTACTTGTACTGTATGTCAATTTTTTATAATGCGAGGAAAAAAATATGTATTATAAGATATAGTCTTCGACGAATTGGCTGTGGGATTTATATTCTGCTGTCTTTTTCTATCTCCTTTTACTTACTATCAACATTCTGTTATCCCTGCTCCAGAAACGAAAGCGCCCATAAAAATATTGTCCATTATCGGTGTTGTTGTCGTCTTGGCTTAATTGCTTGATTGTGGCAAATGATTGTACCGCATTACCTCGGAGCACCGTTGCACATATGTAACATACACACACACCCACATATACACATGTACACACACGCACTTTTATATCTATTATATGTCAATGTGTGATATCTCATTGTCGCGGAGTCATATTCTCTACCTACATGGTAAGAAAAAAAAACCCCTATGAATATGCCGAATGTCACCTAAGAATGTCTTCGCAGGACCTCACGTCTTCCCAGTGGTTTCCACATATATCTACTTCTATACGATCCATTGTCTTTTATATATAGTGGGCTATACTATTTATTGAGATATCGACGTTCCTTGGAAAGTAATCCCCTCTGTCTTATGGATTTCTTATCGTTTCCATAAAATGTGTTTGATATATCGTAGAATAGGTATTGTACAGCGTGTGTACCTCTTAAAGTACGCGGCCAGCTCGAGGGAACATCGACTATTAAAAATAGACTAAACGTAGGTATGTGTCTGCGTGACTTACATGATGTAAGCAAACATTCTGTCGACTCGGCACAAGACGTCTATGAATAATTATCTCGATAATATGTTGTTTTACTCTTTGTCAGCGGTAATTCGTATCTAAATGGTCGGAACTTCGGAGAAAATGATTGGATGCAATCGGATGTGTGAATTTCCATTCGTATGATTTTGTCTGACACTCAAATATACTATCATTCTTATTAATGATATTAAAATCATTATAGCAATACATTTTAAACGATTGATAATGCTATTAGGTGTGATTATTCCATAAAAGAGATATATGTTTATTTCATAAGATACTACGAAAGCTAATCTCTAAGTATAATTAGTTATTAGACTAATAAAACAACTTTAAGTATGGCTATGTACACTCGATATGGATATCTATATTTATAGCAGAACTTTTTGAAAAGATCCGCTTAGCTCTAATATCTTCCCAACGGCGCATGGCGTAGCGACGACAAGTAAGTGTAAGTTAATATAAATTTTTTTGATTATTTTTTCTACTCTTAAGATTTTAGTAAAGCATGCTAAGTAGATGCTAAATGTAAGTGAAGAAACAGTACTCAGTCGTATATTAAAATTGTCATATAAAAGGAATTTCTATATTGTATCTTTTTAATTGATTATTGCATTGATTGATTATAGCATACTCTGCGTTTTTTCCTCAATTATGTATAATTAAATGACTAATTACTGTTATATATAATTATCTAAAATCTCTCTCTCTGCGCATTTAGATTAAAATGCATGCGTTAGCTGTCTGGTATGTTTTTAAACTTATCTATATCTCTCTTTTTCCATGTGTATAATATTATATTTACTCACTATACACTAACACTACACTTTCAGCGTGAGTTCTTCTTATCTCAAACTGAATGAGGTGTGTTCTCTATCTTTTACAACTTTCGTCGAAGGCTTGCGAGAATTGTCCCTCGCTCCTGCGGAATATTATTTTCGTTTATGGTTTTTATCCTTCGCATTTTCTTTATTGCATCAGAAAGTTCCTTCGAATAATACTATAATTTTCGGCTTGCAGTTTCCGCGCTTTATTTTTTCTATTGTGAATTATCGCGCATTTAGAACAGTCAAGATCATTATTCTGCACATAATCTTGTATAAGTTTAGTGTGCGAGCAAGAGAAGGAAAAAAGGAAAACTTACAAAGTATAGTTTCCGTTTTTCCATTGGTCGCACGGTAAATGCTATAAGCCAAATTTTCACTCTTCTCACCCGAAGTCTTCTTTTACTTCTCCAAGCGTTTTCTTTTGAATCATACTTCATACTTTTCGTAGTACCCCGAATGAGTTGCGTTTCCTTGCTAAATATATAATTTTGAAAACTGCAGTTGGTCTCCCAGTCTGCGTATGGCAGGCGAAGGGCAGTTGAGAGATTTCATCGAAGATCTTGGACCAGGCCAAGTGGTCGGAAGGCAAGCACTCGGTGCCCGTTGCCTCGGCGAGATTCAACTGTCGTTGAGCCACACGAAGGGTTACCTTGAAGTGGAGGTCATACGTGCCAAAGACCTTAAAGCGAAACAAGGCAGCAAAGTAATACCAGGTTAGTTAAACTTCGATAAACCTCACGATCGCCGATAAGTAACGCGGACGCGCTTAACTTCGGCTCTTATTCCAGCTCCTTACGTGAAGCTGTATCTGGTGAACGGTAAAAGATGTATAGAGAAAGCGAAAACCATGATGGCCAGAAAAACATTGGATCCGTTCTATCAACAATTATTGGCTTTCAAAGAAAACTGCCGGGGTTGTATATTACAGGTACGTGTATCATTTTTGTGGTTCTTCCAGTTTCTTTTTTCTAATTCTCGCATTTTTATGCACACATATTTAATTACAACACCATTATATATGATTCCAGGTGACAGTATGGGGTGACTATGGTCGGATAGAAGGGAAAAAAGTGTTCATGGGTATTGCACAGATCGTATTGGATGAGCTGGACCTCAGTCAGATGGTGTTCGGATGGTACAAGCTGTTTGACACTCAAGCCCTGGTCAGTGGTGCTCCATCCCTTGCTTTGTCCCGTCGATCTTCGGCCACGTCTCTCGATTCTTTTAAAATCTAAAAGAATGACTGCCCGAAGAACGTACCGAAATATTCCTTTTATACGTATTTACTGAGGAGATCTTTGAGTTTCTTGCAGTAGATCAAGTAGAGCAGACACAATTGAGTTCGAGCTCCTATCGCGATGCACCTAATCGCTTTTATCATTAACAAAATACTGAAATGCACGAGTCTCGATGTACAAGTTAGTATTATGTTTACTTTAACTGGTTAAACATTTAGAAAGTGTATGGAAATCGTTATAAACGTCTTTAATAACTTAAGTGACACGCATAAAGTCATCGCTCGATGATATTACATGTAGTATCAAATAAATATATTAAAGGATAGAGAGTTCGGATTACCGCTACATCTACCATATAAAAGTTGAGAAGTATCTAAATAATTCTCTATCGTGTCGTAATGTTACATATTCTTCACTACGATTGACAGAATTGAAAAGAATCTTATACACCCTACGCGTATCCCCCGTAGGCTATTAATATCGAAGCCTAAAGCTACTTAACGAGTGACGTTCGGCTCTGAATACGGTAAAGTCAGTTTAACGAACATATAACGAGGAGTACACACAGTACGAAAAATGCGATTGTACGGATAATAAAAAAAATTCTACGGGACCGGAATGAAAACAAGAGATATAAGCAACGCAAAGGCGATGCGAGAATTCGAAAAGAGTGAAAGAACGTACGAAAGGATATGTCTTTCTAGAAACTCCACTAGTACATCACATATCATGTACGGCATATCAGACGAGCCACTAGTCTGTATGTAGACTAGATGTAGACGTAGCAGCCATGTTCCCGGAGCGCCAGATAGTTTTAGGTACGCACTGAGATCAAGGCATCGTTCGTAGATAGTTGGACAACGATTTAACGTGGGTACATAAAAGGCGATAATAAAAAGACGCCGGTACGATTGCAATCGATTTCGAGATGATTGCAATATCTATTCGTAATATCTTGACGATCAAGTACAATATCGCTCGTACTTCCAGGACATTTAACGTTTCGACTGATCAAGTACCCATGTGAAATCTTAATACACATTTGTTGTTGCCAGTATCTTCTTTTCATTTCCACCGTTCTGTATAGAAATCTCCTCTTCTTCTTTGAAAATGCCTGTCCTATATGAAAATACTTCCATTTCGGCTTCGAAGTAGCGACATAGAGTCGATAACAGAAACGACACGAGATTACGTTATCGTGCGTGCGGTCGAAACTTCGTTGCCTTGTGTTATGCGCATCGATTTTACCTTTCCGAAATTGTAGAAGGAATATGCCTTTGCCTACGAAATTTGGTTCGAAACGTGGGGAAAGTTCGATTTCCATTAATCCTTGAATTTACTATTTGCACTTTGTGAGTTTAATATTTTTCCTTGATATGAGAACGATTTTTATAGATTTCCTGATATTGCTTGATACACATTATTAATTTCGATCTTTGCACAACATTACATTCTCTTTTTCATAACTCGTTCAAGTTTCCTTGTAAATACATAGTGATTCGTGATACGTATATATATATATATGCTTGAGTTTTTAACAATATAAAAATATATGAAAGCAAATAAAGGTAAGTTTGTGCCGTATTCGGAGTCCTATGTATCCTCTTGTATATTTTCTCGAAATGTTTTCAAGATACAATCAATTTGAGATACTGAATGGTGTCGAAAAATTCTCATGGCAGAATAATGAATTTAATATATACGATGACAGTATGCATAAATCTCACGCATATATGCAATGAGAACTTTATCATTCAATATTTCATGACAAATAAGTGATGTTATATATTTATAATTAGTAACACGTTCGTTTATTTTATTTGCAGTGAAAACAAACTAAATCAAGCAAGTTCGGGATAGATGTGAACTCAAATGTGGTGCACTAGATAAATAAGAGATGTGAAACGATCAATGACACTCGTTTTCAGTGAATCTAAATGTGGTTAAGTGAGTAAGAAATTCAATGAACATAGTGAGAAATATGAAGCGACAAACGGTCACGGACTTCATTTAATCGGCATGCGAGAGAAATTAAAAATGTTAAGACATTCAAAATGAGAAGACATTTCCAAACTTTGTATATAATTTAGGACAGTTCAAGTACTAAATGCCGATCTCCGAAACGATCGACTAAAAGACATTTATCGTTGTCAAATTTTTAGTCAAAAATGTCACCGTCAGAGCATATATTATTTAATGTAAATATTATAATAACATTGATATGAGAATTTGCGATATGTGCGCGCAGGTTTGAATGGATAATAACGTTTACTTTATATTCTCGTTGACTTACGATTTCTACGATGATTGTCGTTATATATAGTTTCGGCGTTTTCCGTTAATTACATAAACTCGATCTAATTTAACATTTTCTAAGTTACCATCGGAATAATTAGAATGTACGATAATATAATTAATTACACAGTTTGTTCTCCCTTAATACTGAC
Source organism: Aphaenogaster rudis (assembly GCA_003063815.1). Classification (NCBI taxonomy): domain Eukaryota; kingdom Metazoa; phylum Arthropoda; class Insecta; order Hymenoptera; family Formicidae; genus Aphaenogaster; species Aphaenogaster rudis. Next base: position 76,184 of record NJRL01000399.1, read on the forward strand.
ATTTATTGGTTGTCGCATTAGCACGTGTTACTTGGCTTTTCAAATATCGTTTAATCTGTGTCCAAAAAAATGAGATAATTATTATGACGTAGAAAATGTGGAGCAGGCATATGTACCATATTTCTCAAGTACGAAGCAGACTGATAAATCGATTCCTACACGTCTAGTTTGGATCTTTTCGTTGAATTAGCAATCTCGAAGCCAGAATAAAGAAGCTATACCCGAACAGTTACGAATTAGCTTCGTTTGTAAGCTTTATTTAGAGATTTTATTCACGTATAAGAACCAGTTTTTGAAACAAATTGAGAAAACAAACCGCCCATATAACTCGCGTAAACGGGACGCGTCGCGGCAAAAATTCTCTTTCGTACTGATTTTTGTACAAAAACAGTGAAATGCCACTAAATATTTAAGAGGCTTTGTAAATCTCTGTAAGAAGTGCATAAAAAATGCTTGCCATTAATTTTATATCTTAATTATCGTGCTATGTGTTCGATCTTTCTTCGTGCGTAACCTCGAACACTCGCGAAGATATATTCAGCGAGCATGCACATGCACGTCTGCTGTGAATTAGTAAATAATTACATTTGTGCCCTCTGAGAGAGAGAGAGAGAAAGAGAGAGAGGAAGGGAGAAAGATTGAGAGAAAGAAAGAGAGAGAGATTGAGATTGAGTGAGAGAAAGAGAAAAAACATTATTTTTTGTGAAGTTCTTAAGATTTGACGTGTAAATTCCATGTAAAAGGCAAACGTTTTATTTTAATTATAGCGCATGAGATTTGGAAGAACGAGGGAAAGTCTGAAAGGAAGCGAGTTTTGGATATTTTTCAGGCATTATTGCGATTTGCGTCAATATTTATGTCACATTGTTAGATGCACTTTTGCGAGTCGACACGTTAAGCGAATACTAAAATTGGAGAAATCACTGCGCGAATTTTCTTTGTAAGTCTTGGTAATCTCTCGTGAAGTAAGCTTTTTATGTGACATACTTTGGATTACGAATCATCGTATAGTTGGAAGGTACTCCTTGGATATTGCCGATAAAATTGAGAAATGGAATGCAAGCTTCAATATATATGGCTATATTACGTATATTTTTGTAAATCTCCGATTTACTATAAAAATTTGCTAGAGATATAGGTTCGAATGTAGAAAAATTTCTATATTTCGCGTCGCGTTACTTGAATCATTAAAGTCGTAAGATTCAACGACGCTCTCTTATGACAATTCTTACTATGATTGACCAAGTATAATATTTTGCTTTGCAATTTGAAACAATTGTCTCATTCGCACTCGCATTTCCGCTCTCTGCTATACCAATATTTCTATGCGATTCGCAACGCGATCTTTTGAGGTAAGACCGAGACTAATGTAAGCGCGGTGTTTGATACGCGTGCTGAGATTATATCGAAATGCCATCGAAATACATACAGTCCGTCGTTAAGTGAGTTATGACGTAAGACTTAGCTTAGAATTTGACAAACGAGATAAGTATTGTTAATTTACAGATGAGCTATGTAGATGTCCGATTGTTCACGATAAATCCTAGGTAACGTAACTTTCTCGTAATCGGGAGACCGATCGAGCTTTAGGGGAACGAGGAAATTGTATAAAAGGGTGGTATATCTTATCATATCTATAACATGCTTAAATTAGAGGCAAAAAGAAAGAAGCTTTTTTACTCGTGAGAAAACAAAGACAGAAAAGTAGAGTTCTATCCGAAGACAAAGAGATGTATATGTAAAGTATTGTGGACAAAAAAATATTACTGTAAGCTGATTTCTAAGTACATATTTTGCAAGTGCACGAACTTATCAAGATCGTGGGACGACGTTATACACAAGCATAACTCTGTAATAGTTAACTGATAAAATATACAAGACTACTAGGTAACTCTTCAGTTTGTAACGCGTCGTTTACAGACGGCTGTATAAGATTCTTCGTGAAATTGATTCGACACACGTCTCTTCGTGAGCTGTTTCTTACGTATTTGACAAGTAAAACGATTGACACAAATCCCTTAAGTTACACTTAGAGCTGAGAGAAATCGTAGAATTTGTATCACGAAAACTTGCGAAGACTGCGCAACGTGTAAGCGGTCGAGCGATTTGGGAAATTGGGAAGTTCGCAATTGTTACATGATTATACGCACTGCGAATAGTAGAGTAGCGACAAAGTGGCACACAAAGTCGTTCTCCCGTGCCGAGAAGAATTATAATACTAATACAATTCGTATGCTACCGATTAGTATCGTCGATCTGTCATGAGAAACAGCGCGAAGAGTGCGACACGTCGATTTCTATTCTTGCCATGCCCATTTGTACATAGGCATGCTCAATTCTAGGATCGGACACGCGCATCACATGGATCACATATATATATAATATTAAGCTACGAAACTACGGAACACAAATTATTATCCGACTTTGTACCTATATATTATTAATTGACTCAGTGAAAGGGATAATTAAACTCAATAAAAGGGGTGAAACCTCGAGAATTATTATCGATTCGAATAGTAGAAGCTAATGCAAAGATGGGGGGCGTATAATCGAGAAAAAAAAGATCTAATAAAAGATAACAAAGAAGGGATATTACGCGGATGAAAATGCCTGAGAGCCAAGGGGTACCACTTTTGTCAAATTTAGAGAGCCAATTTAGGTTTACAACTATGATAGGGTGTGCGTGCGCGTGTGTGTATGCGTATATATGTGCATGCGTGTGTATATGCATCAGACATATGAGACGAGCTGAAAAAATAAAATAGGAGAGAGAGAGAGAGAAAGAAAGAGAATGTGTGTGTATGTGTGTATGCATGCGAGCGAGAAGAAATGGAGGAAGGCAGATCATGCAAGTTATATCGAGCTGTAAACCGAAGTATCGATTATTCTCGTAGGAAGAAGTCCAGCGTAGTTTAGGCGATCTTGTAATCTTGTATCGTAAGCTCACGAGCGACTCGTATATATCCGGACGATACTTAATATTTGGATGCACCGGGAACCGGAAGTGATTAGAGCGCATATCACCGTTTCGTCGATCGATCCATTCCACGACCGATCGACGATATTGCGAAGCGCGCCGGCGCGCGCGTTAATTGCCGATTGTTCTAATTAGACCCTCCTGCTTCTTTTCCAAACGCACGACTTTCAGTCAAAGTAGTAAACTTTTTCGAGCATCTCGTCCGATATCTTCTAGAGCGAATCACGAGTCGGTTGTAAGAATGCGAGCAGTTTACGGTCTTAATATTAAAAATGGAAGAAAAAGAGAATATCGTTGTCCGAGATCGCCCGTCGCTTGAGCCGCAATCGCAACAGGCGAAATCTATACATTTTTAATTTATCAATATTGAACGCGTCTAAATTTATTTCTCTAAAGAATAAGAGAGTAGGGGAAAGAGAAAGAAAACGTAGAACGAAAGAGTGTGTGAGAGAGAGAGAGAGAGAGAAAGAGAGAATGTGTCCTCTGTTATGATAACAGAATGTGTGTATGTCAATTTTTATACTCTAGACAGAGCTCGGCAAGAAATGCACTTCTCGGCTGATTTTCAGCTGGCTCCGCTCGGCGCTACTCCCCTTACCGCGTCGTCCTAAGAGCGCGCAGCCAAATGGCTCCTGCACACAGGACGCGGAAATGCTTGCCGCGCGGCAAGAAGCGACGCGGTAGCCAATCAACGTACTACTTTTTAATAAGAGCTGTTAGTTTATTGGCTACTGCGTAGCTTCTTGCCACGCGGCAAGTATTTCCGCGTCCTATGTGTAGGAACCCTAAGAGCTGTTTTAGTCTCGAGCGGCTTTTGGGCTGAGCGCGGGACGACGCGGTAAGGGAAGTAGCGCCAGGCGGAGCCAGCTGAAAATCGGCCGAGAAGTGCATTTCTTGCCGAGCTCTGCTCTAGATGGAATTGAACATAGATAATTTCTTGTATACAAGGATATACATAATTGGTTATAATAGACAGAAATGTATATGATTTTTCGTTTTTTGCGTATTTTTTTGGAAGGTGGGGTTTTGCATGTTGGTGTGGTGATACCCCACCAATAAATTGAAACAAATATAAGTTATCATCAGGCGAGAATATGACAGAGAAAATGTGAGAGTGAGAGAGAGAGAGAGAAAGCGAGAGCGAGCGAGCGAGCAAGCGAGAGAGAGAGAGAGAGAGAGAGAGAATATGTACAAGGGAACGAAAGAGAGCAGGCGTTAGAGAAAGCGTGTCATTTTTCGTTAAACAAAAAAAGAGAAAAGAAAAACACGTAAATTACGAAAGAACGAAAGAATTTAAGCAGTACGTTTAGACGACGTTTCGCGGAACCTCGACCGAGAACTCCGTGAGCTCCGAACATTGTTCCTCTACCCCTTCACGCTTTCGACATTGTCGAGGAAACCAGAATTACGAGACAACAGTGTACGTCGTACGACGCAAACGTTCCATTTTTGTTTCTTTAAATTACTAATGTCTGTACCTCCCTCTCGGGGACGTGTTGTAAGGAGCTAATCACCTAACTCACGGAGTTCGCGGCAGGAGATCACGAGACGATTAAGTATAAAGCGTTAGTGACTGTATCCAGTATCATATATCTGATAAAAGATACCCCTGATGCCAGAGATGGCGTGTGACAATAAAGTGATTCAATGATCTTGCCGCGTTTCAATCGCCCCTCACACCTCAAATTTGCGTTTTTCTTCTTCGTAAGAGGAAAAAACAGTAAACTTGCATGAAGAATCGTCCAAGGATTTTCTTTTCTCAAGGAAAGAAAGAGAAAGAAAGAGAAAGAAAAGGGAGACAGGGAGAAACTATGGAGACACGTTACATCGACGATATCAGTTTATCCATGATCGATATGAAAGACTTATGGTACGTTTGTGCTCTATAAAGTATACTTTTGTATTAGGTTGGTGCAAAAAGAACATGGCACCACTCTTATGGGTTTCGGGGTCCCGGTTAATTTTGATGGGGCGATGATATGTTACTCTCTAGACCTTCCTGATAAAAAGTCTTGCTGGGCACAACCTCTGAAAATCAACCGTTTTCGAG
>NJRL01000399.1:86038-100037 GCA_003063815.1 Aphaenogaster rudis
TATGTGAAAACATAACCTTTCAAGGAACCTTTTCGTAAACGTCAATACGCTTTTCGGTCTCGCGATTAATCTAAAAATTTAGCTTAAATATCGATTTTGTTAAACTGAAAAAAAAAGCGTATTGACGTTTACGAAAAGGTTTCTTGAAAGGTTAATGTTTTCACATATGGTTGGATCCAAAATGGCGGACGAGAATACCTACTTTTATAGAGCCTTAATTAAACATTGAGGAAATAAAGTTTATTAACCACTTTTTTCGCCTTTCAGGATCTGCAGGGAACCTAATATCTTGCATCATTTACTTGAACACTATGTAACTGTATGAGGTCTAGGAATAAGAAATTTTGAAATTTGCAATAAAAAAATACTGAAAGATGCGGTTCCAAATCTGTATTTTAGACAACCATAATAAATAAATTTATCCATCTCTTATGTTTTACTTCATTGATTCTTATCTGAAATCTTTGAATGAATAAAAATATGGCTTTCCAAAAGCAAAGAGTTAATTTGGATTTTAATAACAATTAATTTAGATCAAAAAATTCATAACTTGCGCCAAAATGCATTTGTCAAGGTCAAACGTTTTGGCTCCAAGATGGCGGACGAGTCGGCTATCTTTTATACAGTAGCTGTAATCTCTACGCTGCCAATTATTATAACATAAAACAATACAGGTTTCGAAAATCGTTGAATTTTTTTGATTATCTGATGATAAGACGAAAGAAAATCTAATAGCTCCATCACTAACAAACGAAACGGAATCGGACAGGCGCACAATAATTTTCAACATATTAAAATTAATTATTTATTTAAAAATGTGTCTAATCATATAACAAACTTTTTCGTATATTATTGATATTTACTTAAAACCAATTTTTTCGATTGAATTTAACAGAAGCGAAAAAGAATACGTTATAAAAATTATAAAAATTTGAACATTGTCGCGATAGGCAATAACTTTTTGTAGACAATGATTATACATCTACAAAGAGAGTCTTACAAAGATGAACGTTTCGTCTCGACGAGTGTATTGTCGGATATTAAACGATACAGCACGGAGAGAGATTCGCGAAAGCGCGAACAAGCGCGGCGAGGGATCGTGATGAACGTGACGGATCGGGGGATGCGGTTTTCGGCGCATCGGAAAACTTTACTGTCGTAATCCCGCGGCGTCGATAAACCCATTAACCGCGCGTCGCGCGTAATGTATGCGACGGAACGTAATAAAAATCGACTTACACGCCGGCCGCCCCGCGCACGCGTTTCTATCGGCCCGGCACCCCTTTTCGGTGTCGCTAAAAGTTTAATCAAAGTCAGATTAGCCGAGCTCTCGCCCCTCCTTCCTCCCCTTCCCTCCTTCCACGACACTGGGGGTGCAAGACTCGGGGATCCACGGACCCGGTTTTATTAAACGGGACTTGATTAGGGGTTGCCAAGATCCTTTCAGAGTTTGTTTTCAACTGGTTTTCACGACGGCGCTTTCATTACGCGCGTTTCACATAATTGACGCGATCGTTCGCCGATGGAGGCGTGAGGGGAAAAACTTTGGCCACTCGCCTCCTCGGATTTCTTTTTCTTTGCGGCCTTATCGTTCTGCCTTCGCGGGTCCCGCGATTTGTTGCCAAATTTCCTCCTCTGCGGAAGAAAAATGCTGCTACTGTTGTGCATTGAATTTGTATGAATTCTCTCGCGTTGCAAGAATAATCAGAGACATTGCTTCATTAGCTATTTTAAATAAAGAATTTATTATTAATATCTGCTGAATGTAATGAAATTATAAATCTGATAGACGTTAAAAGAAAGAACTAAAGGCAATCGTGGTTAACCACGGATGTCGACGTTGCTATTCATCCTTATGGATAAATATATTATTAGTATTCAATAAAATAATTTAGAATGCAGAAAACAAACTTACAGGTTTTATTGAATCGAGAAAAATTTATAACGTATGAATAATAACGATAGGTCTGGCGCGTGGTAACGAGTGCTTTCTGATGATATGCAATTCGGGACACGTATAACTTTGGATCGGAAGCGCGATAACGACCTCTGGTAAAGACACAATGATTAAGGGACAGCTTGCCGGAGACACATTTAGGCATTCGGGGTGGCTGGGAAGTGATTCAATCTCCGCGTAATCCTTGTAATCTCGAGGGTATATCTCCGTGCTCCCGTGACCCGCCCTAGGGAAAAGTACCGAACTTGATCCCAATCCAGAAGTATTTACGCGTGATCATTGCTTTCGATCATTGCGGCAGTACTGACGCTTTTGGCACGCTCCGCTTTTGGAATCTATTATGCCATGATTATCTAGCCGCTTTTAACGAGCTTCAAAATACGTCTCTTATTCGCAACAGTAAAAATTCAAAATGGTGAGAAACACATTCGAGAGAAACAGATGTAATTCGCATACGCTCATAAAATATTATCCACTTTTGAAATATATATGCATATAGATGTATCGTTATTATTTTTATTATTTAAAGATTAAAGAGCAAGCTTATTTAGAACTGATATTTCGAAAGAACTTACGATTAGTCTCTTACTGGAGACTAATCGCTTCGTGCCGCTTATGCATATTTTATACCAGACATGACTATCTATTGTATGTAACGCGTTATTTTTCATACTGTTATTTACCGGCACTTATTGCTTCTTTTTGATCCTTTATGTCTCTCACATGAACTTTATGTGAAGGTATTTGAATTATTGTTCGAAGTCATTGAATGCAACAACTTCCATATATTAATTATGTTCTTTTCTCTGACTGCAAGGCAAATTAGAATGGAGAATATAATGGTTATTTAATACATGTAATATAACCGATTCTCCGTTTTGTTACATTCTTTTATTAAGTTATAATTTATTTTATATATATAAATCTTTACATATATATATATATTTACAAAATAATTTTAATATATAGCCGAAGTGACAAATTATTTTTTCTTTTTGAGCTTCGATATACAGTCAGAGGTTCTTAAATAATTGATTTTTTTAGATATTTATTGTATTATGTATTACGTATAGTTTTTCTAGTAATTCTCTTCGTGATAACGTAATGGCTGTAGGAACAAATTCTAACTTACACAGTTTCCGTGGAATGAGAACAATTTTCAAGTATTTCCGCTTTCGTGAGTAAACCGAAATACAAGGAGCATTTGCACAAAGTGCAAATGTATCTCGTGAAAGAGACGAATGCCAGTAGGGGTTGGTGTAACCGCGCAATAACAACCCTTCGGGAGCGGAGGTTGACGCAGTGCCGGCAGTGTTTACGTTGAGGGGTTGTACAGGCGACTTTACCCTCCGCCCCCGGTCCGGCTTAACGCTAATGAATCTGATTTGCATCTGATCCCGAACGGCCTTCGATTCATCCTCGAAGTCTCCGGATGAATTATTTAAAGACGTTAGTCTTTCTCGGACGTGTCGATAATTGATTACACAATATGTGTCTTCGATGCGTCCAACATATCACTTTCATCATTGCCGATCGAGTGCAACGTATACTTCGAAGTTCCTGCATTTTATATATTGAATATATTATTAATTACTCTAGTACTATTATGTAATTAGTTTTGTTAGATACTTTAATGAATTTTAATTTTTTCACTAGAGGAAATTAATAAACAAATTTTAAATAATGAATCTTTTATAATATAAATAGAATACAAATTTGAGATTTCAAGCGAGTTCTGTTCTCAACAGAAATCAGCAAAATATTTAACGATGACAGTTAAGAAATTGCGATAAATAATAGCTGGCCGTCAAATCTTTAAAAAAATGTGCTAGCCATAAAATTACCTTATGGTTTCAGTCGATTATTTTGTGGCAAAAACAGCAGCATCCGATATTACATCGACATATACGATGCGTTTGCTCGGGCACTGTCCAATTTAAAATATTGCGAGCATCAAGGAGAACGAATGATCTTATTTAAGAAAGTAGGTCGAGTGGCTTCATCGTTCAATTGTGCCCCTTCGTCGGATTTCACTTTGCAATCGTCAGAGATGTATTACGTGACGGACAAAGTCGTGGTTATTTGACGTTTCACGAATGGCGCCGCTTTATACAGATTTGTCGTAAGATTGTTAAAAATGATCGCTCGATCGGCCAGTTCCATTTCACCAAGGATTTTTGATACACTTCGAAAATCGACTGCTATATTCGTGTTCGTGCGACACCGATTATTATCGAAATTTTCTACGGCATTGCGGCAGGGCGATTAACTGGCTTTAAGTATACGATTTCATGCTCATCTCGGATTGTGGTTTTCTGAAGTTTAGAGACGATTGCCGATGTTTCTGCCGAGTGTGTTACCTCTTTGCTCGGCAGGTTCGTGTTTAATGGGCGGGGTATCCTTCAGACCGTTCCACACGACACGACCGTATTATTCGCCGGGACACGAAAACTTCGTCCATTCGTTGAAAAAACATTCTATTGCATTCTTGGGGCAGGCAAAAGGAACAAGATCGTCTTCGGACGCGTTTTACAACGCCTGCGCTCGTGCGCGTCTTACCGCAGCGGGCGAGTAATAATTGCGCAAAGGTAACTACACACGGACGCACCTAGATACTTAGCGTCGTTATTTATCGCCCCGTTTTCTCGCTTTATTTTTCCTCTCGCCAGGAGGAGACCGCGCGCGAACATAGGTCAAGGAAACTTACGACATCCGACGATTCTCCGCCGAACGAATGATTTTAGGAGAGTCCGCCGGTTTACTCACGGTTGAGTTATACGCGCGATACAGAACGCAAATTTATATGTTTTCCCACACGCCGGTTTCTCGCTTGTAAGTTAAATCTTCGATACCCACTTTGCTTGTACATCTTGAGATTATAGATGGTTTCTTCATAAATCACCAATCTTGAGGCAAAAATATGTGACAGCACGTACTATACTAATTTATAATGAGATATTGTGTGTATTGTACTGTACTCAAGGTACTGGACCTTAAGATATGTTTCTAAAATTATATGCATAGAAAAACTCGGCAGGTGCCGTAGAATCTTGTCACAGTAGAATTTCCGTAATATTAGATTACGCAAGTAAAGATCCTAAATGAAAAATTGTACAGAAGTTTTCCACGCACAAGAACTCGTGGAATTCATAAACACCATCTGCATCGATTTACTTATTGATTATCTTTTTCCCTCGCAAATGGCGATTTCACTAAATTGAAGGCATTTTACCCGTAGGAAAATTACAAATTTGTATAAAGAAAATATTCCCTAATATTGTCTCGCAATTAAGCTATCATGTCGGATATATTTACACCACACCTCACCTGTCTTATTCCGTTGCACGCGACGATAATTTAAAAAAAAATCTAATGCTGACATTGACGTTAGACTCGAACTTTCTCTTCTTTCTCGTTTCATCGGGGATCGAGCTTGCAATATTAATGCGCGGCACGATGTCAGTAAGATCAACGGTGCACGTGTGCCGGGATGACTCTTGGAATTAAATATGACGGCGCAAACGAGCAGTTTAGCCCCCGATACGTTTGCACGAGGGGGTACGGGTTTACACAATTTTATTTACTTAGGACAGTCTCTCTTTCTCTCTCTTTCTCTTTTTGCCACCCGTATATACGAGAATTCACGTTTGCAGAACGCGGCGAATAACGTGCGACGGTAAAAAGCGGTCGCGCGTTGTTGGCGCAAGATAATACGTTGATCTTCCACGCGCAACCGCAGATAGGGTGGGACGATGGGGGGACTTTGACAGCACGTGACTCGACGACGGATTAAAATTGCGGTGGGTCAGCACAACTTTTCTCATTTGATCGCGACGCCTGACATGTAGGATTACATCGTGTATAATTCAATAGATTCAATGGCATTATTAAATCGCGAAACGTCATAAATAAGATTGAGTAACCAGTCGGAGAAATAATGATCGCTCTTCAATATTGCGATCATGAATGCCAATCGCTCTTTTTACATTATTACTGAGCTAAGATAAGGAAATTACATACAGTGCACAACAACATTAAGTAGCAAAATCTTTTTTTAATAATGCTAGATAATCTGTTAAAGTGTCTTACTTCTTGTTAAATTTTTACTCACAAAGGAAAATATTCTAAGAAGAAGCAGCATCTTTAAAAAAAATATATATATACATTCGAATGAGTAATCAATTATAGTATATTTATATTTATGTAAGAGCTTACTAGATAGAATATATCACACGCACAGATCAGTCCTCGAAAGAGATAAACTTTTCTCGAAGAAGGTAGGATTTACCAGAGTCGCATAACGATCAAGTTGTCAAGAGCGCGATTATTCGTTTCCAGTTCATAAACTCTCAGAGTGCACAATGGTGGCTAACTAGGCGTGGTTCGGTTTGAGGAGGGTCACCTGGTATATTATGCGTTGTATATACGCGTATATCCGAGCGGGTACACGCGTATATACCTACTCACTCAGGGTTTCACACCCTGCAACATCCCTGACAGGTTGATATTCCGCTATACGGATGTAACGCGTGTCAAAAGCGTCGAGATTCCTTGTCACGACACTGATGCACGGAATCCCCGAAAGAAGATTTGAAATGGTCATAATCAAGGGTCCGATTACTCGTTCGTGCTATTTTCTTCTAGCCACTTTTTTTTGGCGCGACAACATAGCTAACAAATCTTCTAATTCGATCGCTCGATTGCAAAGTTTCTTTCGATCAGTATCTCAATTTCTCATAAGGAAAAAATCTGTTATAAATAAATTAAATTATATAAATTCTAGAATACTCCATCAAAGTGATATATGGTGTTTTGTGTTGGTCGCGGCTCTGTATGGTTTCATAAATATTCATAACTATGTCTTATAACTCCCTGGTCTGCATTTATCCTATCCCATCTTATCCTTCGCGACGAAGAGTCGCCTTAATTACGCGTACAATATAGAGGAAGGACAGTGTACGTGTACGAGTGCGTGTGTATGCGCGCGCGCGCGCGATCAGTACCAATATGGAATTCGATTTCAACCCGACATGGTGTAGTTGACTCGGATCAACTGCGGCTGCAGCCTCGTCCGCAGCTTCTCCTACTTTCCCGGTCAAAGTTGTTATCCGGACTCTCATCTCCACTATTCCGCGCGTTCCGTACGCGTGTGTGCGTGCGCGTATGTATACGTACGCCGACAAAGTGACAAGCCTTATCTGACTCACGAGATCTCGATAGTAGGGTGATGTATATGCGTGGGCGTGGCAACTCCAAGGACCAAATTATAGTCCCGCGACGGAGGTAGAGGATGCCACTAGGATGGGGAGGGACAGGGAACCCCATCTCTCGTGGACCCCCGATCATCCCGGTTTCCCCTCTCTTCTTGCCCCTTTTTACACTTATTTACGCGCTGTCTGTCTCTTTTTCTCTCCGACCATCTTGCACCACCTTCTCATTCTCTCGTTTCGGTTGTCCTCCATTGTTTGGCCGATGACAGGTGAACTTGCTCTCGAACAAAATCGTGAGCGAGTGGTTCGTGTTTTCCTTTTATTTTAGAGTTGTGATTTTGTATCTAAATCGCTTGTATAAAGGAATTTAAATTAGGGGGAAATTTACTTTTCTCCATCATGCTGGATTCTCCATCATTGATCTGTGTTGAAATTATCGATATCTTTGAGCAAATGATTTTGAAAAGTTTATTGACACTGTTTAAGAATTATACATAATTTATAAATATATTAACTATTATATAATTTCGATTGAGTTAGCGTAAAAGGGCTGCGAAAGGGCACCTATCTACTTCTGTTTCAGACATGATACAAAAACCTGTTAGTCTTTCTTAGTTGTTTTCTTACCGGGAGATGTACGCACGCCAAACGAATACATCTCTTCGTATGGTTACTGATGAAACTATTAATACTTCTTTTATTTTGAAACATATATATTTTAATTGCGTATATCTTTGTATAATATTACTTTGTTATGTAATTATACATCGTGAAACATGGTTTCCACTTCTATTGAGTGTATTACATATGCACCAACTCGTAATGTAAATATCAATTTGCATACGTCATAATTATTATTTCGTTACTATGATTGTCATTACATGCTTGTTGCCCGAAAGAAATGCATTATATAATTCATAAATATATCGACCGTTATAATTTCGATTGATTCCCCCACGGGATCTAATATAATACGATATATAAAAATTTCGCATTTGCACTCAAGTGAAATGAAATCCTTGTGTTTGCTCAACATGAAAAAGTAATCCCGTACAATCGCTTATCTAAATGCCTCGTCATTAAAGTCTTTTTAAACAATTTATCTTTTGTCGCAGATTTTTACAAAACTTGTTAAGTAATTGTTATTTGTCATGAGGTTAAAAAAACTAGCGGAATCCCCTTTTAGGGGATTAGAGAGTTCGCTACATTTTTCCTTTACATGTTGTTTTATCCTGATTCACTCATCTGGAAATGCTATTCGTTCAAGGATTAACTTGTTCTTTCTCGTAGTCTTTTTGAGTAACCGTCTTACAGAGTCTTTCATCCTTCTAATTCTTTTCTGGCGTTGAGAAATTGGTGTTTCTCGACGATACAGGTTTCAGAAATTTTTGGAATGTTCGACTTTGTCGCCATCCCGTTGTAGAGGGATGCCCATGCCGCTGATTCCTTTTGACACGACGAATTTTAGTCTTGGCAATTCCAACTCTAAAATGGAGCAGCTAATACTGATTGTGTGATTTCGCAAAAATGTATATTTGGATATTTAAATCCGATATTTATTCATAGATATTTAGCTGTACGGTTTTTTATTCTATAGTAAACGGCAAGTGAAAAAATATTTGTTCTAAAAACGAAGGTGACAGATTAGTTACAATAACTAGATTCGAAGTACTGTCAGTAGACTTTTCTAGGATTATGGAAAGATACTTTTGATATTTTAGACGAAAGTTAAAAAAAATTAATGATTCTATAAAAGTTGAGATTGTAATAGGATCAAATGTAGTCTACATAATGTTTAATCCATTATCTTCAGGCCTAGAAGTATGAAATATTCCTAAGCTACAATCGATTTTTTTTCTTTTTACTTCAAGAGGTCTTGTAGATATATACAGGGTTTCCCAAAACTCATATCCTTCAAGTATCCTTTGAAGGAGTGAAAAAGGGTAAAATTTCGAGACGAAAGTTCCTTTGTCACTTTTCTCTCCGATCATTACTCACTGAGTTATTTAACTCAGAAAGTGCTACAACACGCACAGGATTGGTCGACTTAATTGTTAAATAACTCGGTGAATAATGACCGGAGAGAAAAGTGACAGAGGAACTTTCGTCTTAGAATTTTACCCTCTTTCATCCCCTCAAAGGTTAACTATGACTTTTGGGACACCCTGTATAGAAAATCCTTGAAATTTGTATCTTATTCCTATGCTTTATTTGTGCATTCGTGAAATCGATTCGAGACGGCCATTATGAGAATGTTTGGATATATTCGCTTGAATTTTCGCAGGATCTATTTATTTTACAATTCCTGCATCTGTTCTTTGTGTTCGTTGTTCACTGTGTGTGCATAAGCGGTTTATCTGAATGGTTTGTTTGACTCTGCACTGTTCCCTCTTGGAGAGAGAGAGAAACGAGAGTAACCTACCTGTCTTAAGAGAGAGACCTGTCTTAAGAATAAAGTTCAGCCTTCTCTCTTATCGTTTTAGCTTTCTGAGATTAGAGGAATTTTATTCTTTTGCAACTCTCTCAAAACGTGACCGTTTTCTGTCGAACGTCTTTTGAACTATGCCGAGTTCGTATTTTTCCGAGACTCGCTGCAAATCGTCTTGCATTTCTTTCCAGGTTTCTTCAAATATTCTCACAACATAGTGCAGGTCGGCAGATCAAACATCGGTTTTCTAGTTATAATACATATTTGAGTTATTTTTTACACATATTTTTGTGAGATATGACAATATTTATTATAATAAAGAGTAAGCCCAAAAACAGGCCTAAAATCGCCCGTTTCGTGGACATCGAAATTTGAGTCGATTTCGGCGGTAAATAATTGTACATCATGGAACATCAATCCTCTAAAAATTTCAAATTGAGCATACCTTTCATTACTGACTTGTGAGATATGAAGGATTAAATTGGTCACTATACACCAATGAAGGATATGCCATTTTATTTGCCGTATCTTCAAATTATGACAAAACTTTTCTTTTCTTAATGATTGTTATATTTATAAGTAATAATTTTTATATTTATAAGTAATTTAACATTAAAAAAATTGTTATCATAATATTAAGTTTTGTAATATAATTACACAGTGATAATCATATATATAAATTACAGTATTTACAATAGCTTTCCAAATTACCCGGGAAGTACTATTGCTAATGCGTTTTTTAAGTAGTTTTTTTAAATGAAGATACGGCCTACTATATTTGCTGTATCTTGTATTGAACGTGTAAAATGGCGTATCCTTTATTCGTGAATAATACCAACTTTAACCCTTCCTATCTCAGCAATAAAAGGTATGCTCAATTCGAAATTTTTAGGGGATGAATGTTTAATGATATACAATCATTTACCACCAAAATCGTATCAAAACTCGATGTCCACGAAACGGGCGATTTTTGGGCTCACTCTTTGTAATTAAAAATGAAAAACTTTTGTATAATAACAATTCTATTTATATAGAGAACGTACTATTTTACTTTGTCTACATTCGATATAAAGATATATATCTCACCAAATTTTTTAATATAACTTATAACTGTATTAGATTATAATTTCAAATAGTTTTGTATTATAGCTTAAAAATTATATTTTGTTTTTTATATTATAATATTGTATTATATATATATATATATATATATATATATATATATATATATATATCTCGAGATAATACAGCATGTGAATATTCTGTTGTGATGTGCATATTAATATCTAAAAGATACCAAAATAAAATATTCTATTATATTTAAAAGATATTAATATACACGCTAAAATAGAATATTCACATTTCGTGTTATCTCATAATATTATATCGATTGTATTCTGCAAAATAAAGCTTATTTATATATAAAATAACGTTATCAGCAACATATAAGCAATTTTAAATGCAGATTGATTGTAAAAGACGAATATAGACAAAGAAAATTTCACATTGACGCGATTGCTGCTGCAGGAGATCGCATTTCGATCATACCCTTGTTAATTGAACAGCAGTGTATTTTCGGATCTGAGTACTGCAGTATCTCGTAGAAATGTAAAAGCTAGAAGAGACCGAATGAGATAAACGAGAAACGTGCAACAGGCGTGAATGAAACAATGGCGGGCCACGTGTCGACCAATAGCAGAAGAGGTGAGGAGCCTACTCGACGAGTACGATTCTCTCTTAGGTGGAGCCTCTCACGATCCATGTGATTTCTCGATCCCTCGCCTCGTAGATCGTCTATCTTTAGCGTCGAAGAATGATCGGAATCTTTATCGGAAGGCACTTCATTTTAGTTCTTTATCTCATTCTATATTTGCCCCTTATTCAATAATCAACATAAGATATCTGAGAAACAAAATACACGTATATCATTTATTTTTACAGAATTTTATCATTTTCGTGAAAATAGAATTTTTATCATCCTTATCTGATATCACTTTTTAGAAATCTTGAAATACATACTTGTACAAATGTAATTCTCTGCGAGATATTATTTTTATCGAAACTGCCGAGCATTAGAAGCACAATTACTCTTTCCTTTATAATCATGCGAATAAAACATCACACGCTATTATTTAAGAAGTATGAGGTTGGCGTTGTGTAAAGGCCACGCGTGAAGATATTGTCTTATCGTTCGACCGACCGGTATGCACGACGATGTAATTGATCGATATCAAGGGGTACATCACCGGCAGATGTTCGAACGCGCCCTCACCTCCATCTGTCTCTTTCATAAAGTCCCACTGTTGGTATATGGCAGAGGACCCTGCGGTGGGTGCGTGTACACATACCTGCATTATGTACATATATACATATATCACATAGTGATTTGTTATATTTTATACATATATATATATATTGAATTCGCTATGAACAAGACTGAGAACCTAAGTGATTTTTCTTGATACTGAATACAAATAAAATTATTATTATATGCTATCATGTTAGATACATAACCATTATAGAATATGAAGATAATATGCTTTAATAATTCTGTGATAAATTCGATGGAGTAATTTTGGAATATCGCGTGTTCTTCGTAAGTCCGCGAAAGAGTCTAAAAAGGTTCGGGATTGATCATTTCATTTATATTCTTCACCTTTATACGCACCAGCGTTATTGTCCGTAAAAAAATACAGTGCTAAAAACTCGCCCTTGTAAATTTTTCTGTAACGCGCCGATATAAATGGATCATTAGGAGCGAAACGTTTGCGATATGACGTGAACAAATCTCGATAAAAAGCAATATTCTTCGTTTTTCGTTTTATTTCAAGCGTGGCGGAACGAATTTAGCGGCATTTCGAATTGCCGGAGCACCCAGTAGATTCGCGCACGATCAACGCGACGCCTCGTACTCCTCGGGACCAAGTGGATATACCTAATAGGCACCTTTATACGCGAGATTCAGGCGCGCTATAGGAGGCGTGCCGCGAAAATTGCATCATTTTTCACGCTTGCGAGCGCTTGCGTTTGCCCGATTCAAAAATCGCGCCTCCCTTTCGGGAAGGAGAGAGAAAAATGCCGAGCGAACGCCGAGGTAACGGGAAAGAGAGGAGGACACGAAGGAGCAGGCATGATGCAGAAGGGAGGATGTTTATCTTGTTGCGCCCGATAAGATCGCAAGTTTATTAATTAAGCGCCGTAGTTGGAAAGAGATGAGGCCTTTGAAACCTCTGGTAAACGTACGCCCGCTCTCCCACCACCCTGCGTTCCAGTTGTACTTTGGGATTTTGAAGAATATATATATATATATATATATATATATATATATATATATATGTATGTCCACAATCAACATTAGTATTACTATCAAGATCGGGAGAAAGAATTTGGAAACTGATAATTATGCATCTGGCACGAAGTGTCATTGCAAAGCATATATAAGTTTTTATCTCAGCATATATAAAGACGTTTATTTTGAAATATCTTATCTTAAATTTAAGATAAGATTATAAAGATAATTATAAAATAAGATTATAAAGATATTTATGTATACAAGCCAATAGTTGCATTTTTTTGCGAGATTATTGAGCCATCGTCCTCATTAAATAATTTAATCTTACACTGAGAGAAAAATTTATGATATTTGTGACTATAATGAAAAGTTAAATAATTATGGTTAGGTGCACCGGTGTCAACCATAATAATTCACTATAATAATATAGTTAAATTCTGGTATTTGTAACTATTTTTTTGTTATTATTACTAACATTATAGCAGTAATAACTATAAGAATGGTGCACCTAATCATAATTATTTAACTTTTCATTATAGTCACAAATATCATAAATTTTTCTCTCAGTGTATCTTTCAAATATGTATTTCAATTGTTAGCACATTATGGGGAGAATTAATTTTACGATATTAGTATATAGCGTTAAACTACGTCGGATTGAAAATAATAATGTTCTAATCTTCGACATTATCTTTTATCTGCAAATTTTGTGACCAATTTGGAGTCTATATCTCTTTAGTAGATAACACAACTGAAAGTGTTATTTTTTTCAAACGTTTTTTAACGAATAACAATTATCTATTTTTCGTAACGATCCATTAAATTAAAAAGCTTGTAATATTTTGATAAAAAATAAGTCACATTGTTCTTTGTGATTCTGATTTCTGATACTTCAATGTTCTCCAATTTTTGACTTCTCGTAGCTGAGAGACTGTTGGTCTTTCAATTTTCGTTAAAAATTTTAGATATTTATGTATACAAGCCAATTATTCTTTTTATTATCTCTTTCTACTAATTTTTCTTGTTCTGTATTTTGTTTTATTTTATTTAAATTATATTAAAGGTCCAGGCTTATAAACAGCATTATTGCTGATGCCTCGCCTTTTGAGGTG
>NJRL01000399.1:100807-111925 GCA_003063815.1 Aphaenogaster rudis
TATTATTATTATTATTATTATTATTATTAATAGTTGCATATTTTTTTGCGAAAAACTGTTGAACCATCGTCCTCATTAAATAATCTAAAAAATAAGCTTTATGGCCATTCATAATCTTCATAATCGGACCTGTGACTGCACTCGGGAACGATAGGTAGAAACGTACGCGTCGACGGGGCTATGAAAAAAAAAAATTGTAAGTCTCACCCCGATCATTATGAATTTCAGTGCGTTTTTTTCAACGTAATAAATTAGTCAAAGACGCTCATCAATTTTATGACGCGCGCGTCCATAGAGAAACGATGCCCAAAACATCGTCCGTCCACCACTGCCAACTCCGGATGGCCTCGAACGTGATGGATGATTTTTCTTTCCCATACATATATTCGTGAGCCGACGTCGAGCGATCTTCCACTGGCGCTCATTTGCGCACATACCCGTGTACCACCCACGTGCGTGTAACCGCGCGCAGCAAGCTTAACCACCACGTGCGTCTGTATGCGTGCGTGCGTGTGCGCGTGTGTGGGGACACGCAGCACCAGACACATTAGCGAGCGCGATTCCATGAATAATAAGTGGCGCGAACGAACTGTTTCGATCGTCGTTGCTGTCGTCTAGATTACATTGCACTGAAATATCCGTGCGTTTCTCTCTGTCGGCTCGAATTATTTCCCGTTCCGTTCGCCGAGTGACATCACCTCATCGTTGTACTCTGCATCGAGTACCTCATACGTGTACTCTGCACCGGTAAATCGGAATATTCTAAACGCGGATCCTTGTATCCTAGAACTTAATTACCGTTGATGTCGCTTGGAAAATTCGTGTTCGAGCTACACGCGAAAGTTTCCTTGACTGTCTCGATGATCGGTTCAACTTCCACCGCAATGACTCGAAAGATGTGTTTCGTATCGATCTCCCGTTGTGCGATTCTCGCGCCTTAAAGAGATACTGTCACGACGCATAATCACACAAGCGCTGAAACACTATTTGTAACTGCCTGCAAGTGCACACGCGCGATAACACTCGTCTCGTGAATAATTTACATCGCTCTTCAAGTCCCGGAACACAGGTTTGTTTAAAGTTGCGGTCCATTACGAGCGGCGCGGCCCACGCGGCGGAACTCCGGATGGCGATCCGCTATCCGTAAATCGCCTCGGTATCGTTCGCACGATCGGCAAGATGATCGTTTTCCATTTCTACGGGCCGCGTCTCGTTCCTCTCGCGTTCCTCCGACGCGCGAGAGGGCCTTTCTTCCATCATAGACAAAGGCTCGTGCGAGAACCACGTACCACGGTTCTTCCGAGATAGGTCGCCGCCGCCACATGGGCTCGAGTTTTACGCACGTAAGAAGGGGATCGATATATTGGTATACGGGCGGAGGAATGATAAATGGCTGTGTCGAGAGATGCGCGGATAACATAATGAGACGTATTGTGCTCTCGACCGGGACCCACAAACTGGGCTTAGGGAACTCTCCCGGGACCCTCCAGGCCCTAAAAATTTCTCAACTCGGTCTCTCTCCACGACTTTCCGGGAATTGCTATTTTCCCGGGGAAGGCACGCCATTCTCACAATCCTCTCTTTTGTCGATGAAACTCTCTTTTCGCTCTAAGCTCGTTTATTACACTGCGTTTGTTTTTATTTACATAGATTATTTTAAGATTATTGTAGATTATCTGAAAAACTGTAATAGAATTTTCGCACATGTGTACTAGACATCTCACGACCCAATGTTTCTATTTGAACATTCTAGACTAATGCTCTCAATTTTTGATCGAACAATACGAACTTCAAGATCAAATCTTAAATAGCTCAGACATCAAATTTCAAGGAATATTTGAACAATTTAAACTGTTTGATTTATTAGATTTGACTTTAGATTTAACGAAACGTATTAAAGTTATTTATTTTTTGTTTGCAGTGTTATTTTCGCTTGAATTTTTTTTAACGCTTGGCTCGATCAAATCAATCGAATGAATCGATCATTAGTTTCGTTCGATCTGTCTGAAACTCATTTCTATTTTCAAAAAAACTATTTGAATAGCGCGGTCAATTTGTTCGCAATAATGTCTCGTGCCAAGAGAGTAAACAGAAATAAAACAACTCTGCAAGAAAAACGCTACTGCATATTCTTTATTGGAGATTTTTTAGACATAACATTTGCGAACGATTACTTATATTTTTTAAATTAAAACATTTTCTAAAAGGTATACTAAAAAAGGTCCTACTTGAATTTTTTCAGTGTATTCTGAACATTATGCATTGCGACTAAGCATATTGTGAATACATATATGTACAATAATATATAGCTAATTCGTTCCATGTATTATTAATAGTAATTGTATAAAAAGGAGCAAAAATGCAGAAATACAAAAATATGTTTACACAATATTTTTCAAACCAATATCTCCAAAAACCCTAAGGCGGGGAGTACACACTTCTCCATAACGCAAAACGCATAATGCATAAGGAAATCAGCCAATCAGAATCCTCGAAACGAAGAGTGGGGATGAAAATAAAGGATTCTGATTGGCTGATTTCTTTATGCATTATGCATTATGCGTTATGGAGAAGTGTGTGCTCCCCGCTTAACATCTTTCTCGCGCGTGGAACACTTTAAAATATCTATTAATCTATCTTGTGTCTACTACAAAACACAGAATATTGGATGAAGATTGGATCGATGGTTCTTTCTACAGTGCAAAGGACTTTAAGGAGGCAGCTAAACACAATACTTTTAGGAAACGTGGAGATATATAACGCGAGAAGTATCACTCGAGCGCGGTCCGCGTAATCGTAGAAGATGATAGGTTTTCGATGCGCGAGAAGGTCGTGACAGGTCGCTTGTTTTGTCGGGCCGACGACAGGGCCTTCCTTGTCCACTGTCACCTCGTCCTCCTCTTCGAGAACGCGACTCAGGGCTTTTCGGGCTCCGATGACGGAGAGGAAGGAGGAGAATCTATGTTGACGTGCGAGGGGTTGAAACGTAGAAAGAGAGGGAGGGAGAGAGAGGTAGAGAGAACACCCGGGGGTTAGGCTAGGGGTTAGATAGGATAGGGTGTGTCGTCATGGCTACGCAGCAGGGGGCGGGGCAATCGATACACCCTCGCTCCACGCACTAAGCGCACGCAATGCGTTTATAACACAATGAAACAATGACGACGACCGCGGCAGGAAGGAGGGCGAACGGTGTCGGATGCGAGCGGGACGCGCGCCGCTGGCCTAGGATCGCGCCTTCTACTTCCGAATGTGCGTTCAGTTGCCGGTCGTTCTGCGCGAGCGATGATTGGTAACGTCCACGAATCAAACCGGGACGATGTCTAACGGTATCTGTTCACAAAGCTATCGGCGTATTCCCACGATCCGCTGGACCTAACACGGAATCGCGCACACATACGCAATCTCTTGAATTTATTAAATTCGCTCTTTTCATCTCTCCGTTTTTCTTTCATCGACTTCGTATGATGTACGTACATTTAATATAATAGTTTGATCCTTTTTTAAATTATATAATGTGATCGTGCATGTTATATTCCGTCTGTGATTTCTTGCGCTCTTCCTTTTGCCGGAAAGGATTTCGGTAGATGATCGCATTGGCCTATGCTGCGAAGATTCACATTTTCGTCTTGTTTCACTTTTAGGAAGCGTGAAAGAAAGGGCACAGTTGAGCGAATCGATTATTTTGAAGATACAAATAGAACCTGCTTCGAGCTATTATCGTCTGACTTTGTGCGCTATTCACGCAAGTTTAATAGTTTTCGGGCTCACATGGCGAAACTCTGTGCGTGTGTGGGTGCGCGCACGTGTGTATGTGTTGCTCTACTCGCAACCATCCTTTCCTTCTTTCCTCGGAGCGCGAAAGATTTTTTCGGTCATTTCATCACGCGGCAGCGTCACAACAATACGAAGCCGCGCAGCTGACAATGGAAGGGAACCGCCTGAAAACTTCACTCGGACAATGAGTTCTTGAGTGTATCATTCGGTCGGTTATGAGCTCGCGATCGTTTATCATTCGACCGGCCGGCATTTTTCATCTTAAGGGGTGACGATTTCCAACATTTTCCGTTGATCGTTCCGCGTCTTATTCCGCGCCTTATTCTGAAATTGAATTACTCTTTCGAAAATAGTACGGAAAAGCTTGATATATATTTATTACATATTTTCTATATAGCGTTATTAATAATAAATTATAGGATATGTGGCATTCGTGTTGTAAAGATGTTATCAGAAAAAAACGTATCAATATCTTGGAAGTAGATAAATACTATCTATAGTCTCATCTTTTTTACAGTCGATTTTTTTAATTAGTTCCGACAATCATTTTTTGTTTTCTATCTATTATCTATTTATTCTCTATCTTCCTGGCGAAAATAATGCGTTTATTGAAAGTTTATAAGAAGTTTGCTTAAGTGTTGAGTAGATGTTTCATTTGAGAGCTTTAAAATATTTATTGAATTGTTTATGAGATGGAAATTTAAACATAGAATTGTTTATGAGATGTTCACGGCTGTTTCTTATGAAATGTTTCAGTGGCGTTTAATGACATAGTCTCAAACGTTTTCATATTATAGTTTTGTAAGTATTTATAAAATGTTATTGTCAGCATTATTTGCAACGCGCGTTTCTAAACAGTGTCAGCATCTATAAAACTCTTCATAAATAGTATAACCATTGATAAAACTCTTCATAAACAAATATAAACACAATCTTTCACTAACAATTTTCGCCAGGGCTAGTTAATATTGCGACATACTGGCCCGGTTTTTCATTATTTGGTTAACTTGTGGTTTAAGATTTTGACCAATCGCATTTGAACAAGTGGCCGAATTGTCAAATGCGATTGGTCAAAATTCTAAACCACAAGTTAATCAGATAATGAAAAACCGGGCCACATAGGGCCAATTTCATCAACCATGATTAACTTAACCGGCCGGTTATTTCATTGGAATTGACCAATCGCATTTGTCGTTAAGCAAAATTAACAAATGCGATAGGTCAATTCCAATGGAATAACCGGCCGGTTAAGTTAACCGTGGTTGGTGAAATTGGCCCATAGAAATACAGTTATCTTCTGGATAACTTTATCTGACAGTTAACTAAAAGTAGACATTAAGCGTTACAAGTAGACGAAAAAAATATTGTACTGGTTCTCTCAGTTTCAAGCCGTAATATTGCGTAGTCGGTTTTTTGTATCATAGTGTTTATTGATAATACTGACTTAGGATGTATTATAATAATAAAAAGGTACGAAAAAAAAAACGTGCATGAGATACAAAAAAATGTGCGTGAGATATAATGCTATTGATGCGCAAATTAAGTATAAGGAACAATGACAATCCTATCGCGGAAAAGAAGAGGTTCGCCCGATGACTCGTTCGGAGATTGTGTCTTTCGGGAAAAAAAAGGAATCATTAGGCAACTACCAAGCTGGACCTGGAGAAATGCAATAATTCAAGGGATACGTCCCTGACACACACCCGTATAGCTAGCCAGCTTTTGCCGTAGGGCAGAAACCGCGCACCTGTCCAGGTAAGCGGAGGACGGTGGAGAAGTCTCTTCCAGGAATTCGCTGTAAGGAAGGCACCAACCTGTCTGCCAGGATCAGGATCATCAGGATTGTCAGTTTTGTCTAGGAGGATGACTCTGTGGGGGTCGCCTTAATGAGTTTTTGCCTGAAACACTAAGTTCTGCGTGCCGATGTAGAATGGAATTCCGGAGATATATTCGTCGTTGTCCACCTTTGAGAGCATTCTCTCGCGTGAGGGTTAAAAAGGAACGTTGTATTAGTATTATAAAAAAATCTAAAAACTCTCTCTTTCCTGTCTTGCTGGAAGGTGCGCGCCTTTTCACACGCGAATGTCGTACTTAAATGCATCGCGACATCTCCGCGTTGAATTACAGCAGCTCTACATGTTATAATTTCAGCATATAAATTCCGCGTGACATTAGGAATAACATTAATTTCGGCCTTTACACACCGTAAGAGAGAGATATTGCGAGTGATATCGGTCGGGAACACGCGTTGTGTGTGGTCAGATCGCGTTACGATCCACGCTTGGGACATCCATTTAAAGCGTCATCGCTTCATAAATCAAACCCCGAGCAATGCGAGCAATATCTTCCACCTGCGTGACTTTATCTCGATCATTTTCCCCAATCACAATCGAGCGAGTTGTACTAAATTTAAAATTTTCGCTATCATTCGTTATTCTCATTCACATCTAATATACATCAAGAAAATAGAAATTAAAAGTGCTTTTGTATTTCTTCGAAATTTATTCAATACTAATTTTAAGTTCATACTCCTATACTACACATATAAAAAATGTATTTACAATTGTTTTTACTTCTTTAACAAATTTAACAAATGCAATATTCTGTGCATTTGTAGCGTTTAAGAGTTCGCCGATATTATACAATTTCCATCCTTCAAAATGTAAAACCGAGAAGCGTGTATATCACGTGCAGGAGAGTTAATCTTTATGCGAGAGCGAGCATTGGCGGGTCCATTATCGGGTGACAATGCATCCACGAGACGGTGTTACCGGGTTCTGCCGCTCTCGCGAGGGAACCCAACACCTGTGCGTGAGGAGATGAGAGGGCCCGGGCGAACCGGCAGGCAGCCGGTCGGCCGGGCAGGCGCGGACATCGCAGGCCGCGGGAGTGACGGATGGCCACATCGCATTTCGCGGCTCCATATCTCCCCGATTTCGCGGGTGTAATTCCCGTAAAGTCGTTTCGGGGCCCTGTTTCGCCGGTGTTAGCCGCCGTATGTGTGCAAGCATACGAAGCCTCTCCTCATCGTGCGTTCGCCGACTTCCCCCCCGGCCGCCGCCCGCCACTACCACCCGTTCTCTTCACCCGTCTATTTTCTTTTCCCTTGATTTCTGTCCGTTGTTCCAGGCTTTTTATTGCCGGCGTGCATACCATTAGCCGCCGAACGTTAACAGCCTCAACGACCTCTAGCTCCGTTGGTAATTACCGGATCATAGCCGAAAAGCTTCTCGGGCCTCTCGAGGGAACCGCGCGACCGTCGGTCGCTGATCTTTGTCGTGGGAACGTGGGACAGAAGGGAAGCGACGAGAACGAAACGCATGCGAATATTTCGCTACGATTATTCGCGATTCGTAAAGGTCGAGTGTCAGAAATCCTTTTGACGATGATATTCACGACATTGTACGAGCCATTAATTTTCGGAAATATAATAACGTTAATAACAATATTTATATGTTTATTGCTTGCTAATAGGAATATATGCAAGTAAAATTCTTATTGCGAATGAAAATGTTAATTGGAAATGTGACAGATCTGATATTTGTAAAATATCTGATTGCCAAACTAATCTCAATTAAGCACCAAATTTTTTGCACTCCCTAATAGGAAGATGCTATTTAAACTTTAACCCTTTGCGTCACATTGGGACGCTCAGCGTCCCACCTTTTTTTTGCAGTTTTCTATTTTTTCAACTACTTTTTTAACAACAAATACCGGGTTTTTTGTTTCTACATGGTCCCTAGAACATTCATAAGTGTAAAAAAATATGAACAGTCATTAATTATTAATTGCAAAAATACCATATATAAACAAATAGTCAAAATTAGTACTTGTTCATGAAGAAATGTATTTTCTACTAATCTATTATGAAAATCAAAAGGGCAATTTTTTTTACGAACGTAATACACTCCAAATTATTTTCCACATTTCAGTACTGAATTTCATCAAAATCAAGTAACTTTATACATTTGGGTCCGCCATATTGGATCCGCCATTTTGAATTTTCGATTTTTGAGTTCATATCCGTAATCAGCAACCCCAAAAACCTCTTATTGCTGAATTTCATCAAAATCAGAATTTCATCAAATAATTTTTTGAATTTGGGTCCGCCATATTGGATCCGCCATTTTGAATTTTCGATTTTTGAGTTCATATCCGTAATCAGCAACCCCAAAAACCTCTTATTGCTGAATTTCATCAAAATCAGAATTTCATCAAATAATTTTTTGAATTTGGGTCCGCCATATTGGATCCGTCATTTTGAATTTTGGAATTTTGAGTTTAGATTCGTAATCAGCGACCCCCAAACCCATATGTATGCTAAATTTCAAGTAAATTGTACGTAAGGAAAAATGTGTATGCATCAAAGTGTTAAAAAACGATATATACACGGAGAAAATTTTATATTAAAAATTACTATGTATGGCAGTAGTCGTGGACCTGGAATTATAAAAATTTTTACTATGTTTTCACAAAAGAGTTTAATAATTATTAATATAATAACATAGTAAAAATTTTTATAATTCCAGCAATGGTCCACGGCTACTGTCATACATACACTGAAAAAAAGGCTTGGTAAAATAGCTTCAACTAAACGATTTTAGTGATTATGACGAAATATTTATTAACATTAACCAAATTTGTTAACATTAACCAAATTATTTCGTCATAATCACTGAAACCGTTTAGTTGAAACTATTTAACCAAGCCTTGGTTATTATAACCAAGCCTTTTTTTCAGTGTATAGTAATTTTTAATATAAAATTTTCTCCGTGTAATTATTGTATTCTTTAATTAAGTAATTTGATATAAACTATTATATTCACATACATACATATATATACTAAGATAATAAGTTAAAGAATATTATATATGTAGATTAAAAATTTATAATTGAATTTCTTTTTAAAATATGATTCTGAAACATTACACTGAGATTTAACACTTGCAATGTTTTTCCTTCAATTAATGAATGATGTTAAATCGATCAGTTTAAATCGGGAATTTCGGTGCCAGGCCATCGACTCGCGATGCCGATCCTCGAGAGCTTCCCAACGCGCGATGCGGAATCTCCTTTCTCCATCTTTCTCTTTCTCTCTCTCTTTCCCTCTTTCCTTCTCCCTCTCTCTTTCTCTCTCCTCTTCGCCTTGCGCAACAAAAAGTGATTAATTACGCCTCTCGGGAGTCCGGTGGCTCGTTGTTTCCCCAAGCCCAACGGTGAGCATCGTTTCGGCAACAATGTGGCCCGATCTACTCGCCGTCTCTCGTGCAACGTAACCACGTAGCCTGGTCCTCCCGTCCGCGATCCTCTTCTCTCGAGCGAGGAGAATCGATCCTGCCCTCGGCATTGTGTCCCCTTTTGTCCGACCACGCCGCGAAATATTGCCGGGGCGAACTTTCCGTCGACTCGTGACCCCACCTCCGCCCATCACCCCGGCCCCAACGTTCATCCCTCGCCGTCGCTCTTCCCGGTTTCTTCGGGACACGCACCTTACACCGTGCGAGCATCGATGTGCGACGAGATCTTAATGACACCACGATTTCTGTGGGATTATTTATGGTTGCGCGATCCGGCAACGCGATCGCTCAATCTTGATTCCGACGTCGGGCGCGGCCGTCTGATAGCGTTTAAAGACTTTCTGAGACCGACGGTTCTTTTGAATTCTTTATTCCCCCGTCTCTTAATATCGCATTGTACATGTGTGCATGTATGTGTTATAAGGAAACGAGTTCAGCGTAGAGTCGCTATAATTGTTTAGATTCTCTGCCGGTTGGCAGTGTCAGACGTTGTATCCGTTCATTACGCTATATACTTGGCATATACGTGCTATTAATTCATTCGAGATACTCAATGAAGATATTTCGGTCAATGAGTCAATAGGGTCCTTTCCTTACGCGACGGAGTCGACTAAGCGACCCTCTGTACAAACTCATAATTAGACCCCAGGGACTGCTTCTGACACGTTCATCCCTCGTTTCTCCGCCCCATATATACGATGATCATACGGTGGGCCGATCGTTCCGCGCAACTTCGCGCATGAGTTCATCCGCTATCGCTCGTGAAGAAATATAACCGATGCTACATCACTTGGTTTATTTTCATTCACACTTTCGATTATATATATTAACAAACTCGGCGCAGGGGTTACTGTTTATTAAAATTTTATGTAATATTCCGCGTTAATACACGATTCTTTCTATGAATATGAATAATAATACTACACACTCGACACGTTTTAATATATTTTTAGAATCTTTACATGCATTTACGCAGCAACATTTTATCTTGAATGAGGCTGTTTCAGAACGATCGCGAAACTCCGAGGCAATAAAAGTTGTAGTAGTTGGGACGGTGGAAGGGAGGAATGTACAGATCACAAATTAATTTGATAGTAGACTGTCTTTGTGCGTAGGAGATCCTTGCTTTAGCGCGTAACATAAACGGCAGGAGTTTACGATGTACCATATTTTAGTTCCCGCACGAATCTGGTCGGTAAGAGCGACTCGGTAATTGTACAGTTCTTGCCGGCAAGGGTTGGGTGATAAACCGTTTAGTTTAAGAATAGTTTAGCAGTAACGAGTGTCGGTAAACTTGCCTTGTCCCTCTTCATCCTTCCAAAATATTCCGCTATACAATCTTAATCGATACTTTCACGGAGCGTAAAGTTTCCTAATTTTTCTACAAAACAGGCAGTATCGTAAAATGACGGCTTAATCGAGAGACTCGCTCTTAAATATTTCTCATAACATTGATTGTAATGTCTCAAAACAAATTATGATTGAAATTTCAAAGCGATTCAAGGCGAAGAAATTAGTCTTTAAATTTTAATAGCTTACTAATGAAGTTGCGCTGTGCGAACAAAAAGTAAGTAATAGAATATGTATGAATAAGTGATATATTACAATTTTTCCGACTGTTTGTACTACAAAAACTTTCACGGAAATCGCAAGAGAATACGAAGATTATCGTAAATAACGCAAACACTGAAAGTCTTCACTCGTTTCTCGCGGGATAGTGTGTTAGGTTACATCGGAGAATGAATTCACCACCCATGAACAAAAACGGAGCCCCTATCGCATAATGGAACCCACAGCGTAACTTAGTCCATGGATTTTCGATGCCCCACGCGAAATGTACTCGCCACGCGTTGCAGTACTATGAATACACGCGTCAATATATGAATACTTTACGCTTTGAGCACGTGCGATCAAACGCGGCGTTTTTGTAAATACACATAATGTGCTGCGTACTTTCGTGTGGCTGCATGATAATTATATGTCAGAGAGTTCAGTCAAAAGTAGTATATGCTGATTTAGTCTCTGATTTTTACATATTATTTATTT